>JAGXCT010036033.1:0-24633 GCA_022495035.1 Philopotamus ludificatus | reverse complement strand
ATTTTTTTATTGGTAAAATAAAAAATAAGTTATTATATTTTTAATAATGAAAATGTCTAAAATAACTACCGATAAATAATGTCATTCATTTTAAATTACCGAATGATTTTTATTGCGAAAATAAAGACTTTTCAAGGCATTCGATGACAGATTTCCATGCATGAGGAAAACTTCACAATTTTCTAAACCTCATTTGACGAGAAGGTCGAATCTACGCCTCCAAATTTACAAATGGAGCTTATAGACATATTACACTATATACAACTTTCGAGATGAAAACCATGTTTGGAAGGAATGAAATACGCGAATTTTCAGAATCAGTAATGTAGCCTTGGAAATAAATATTCAAAATGAATGCATCGTTTAAACGGCTATCGTTTATTTTATAAAAAAAACAAAATGTCGACACAGGTTGATTAATGGATCTTTATTGATCATGGTAGTTTTTTTATATTAATGAAAAAATAAAAGGAATTTAGTTTTTTTCGAAGTTAACCCTGATTTAGTTACTAATGTACAATGTTAACATTTTAGTATAAAAAATGATTATATCATAAAGTGAAGATTAATAGTTTTAAATAGTTATTTTTACATGATAATTATATCATAAATAAAATATTCATTACTGATCAGTCTTATATTCCCTTAGCCTTTACATAGTATGTTTGTAAGCGTTAAAAGATTCTTTCCAATATGAATTTGCAGTATTATTTTATGACTCGCTCCTCATACCTTATTTTATTGAGTGTAATAAAATTATAATCAATCATAATTTGAATATTAATATATGAGTTATATATATTTTTAACATTCTGCATCACATAATATATATGTATCTGAATTGCATACATACGTTAATAATTCACAAAGCATACTTCCACCCTCGTCATAAATCGTGCTAGATTGCATGTACAAATCTATATATATGAACTGGTTTGTATGTGTATACGAATGCGCATGCTACACATGCATACGTACGTGTGAAAGGATACGTCACAGCAGAGTGGTGCAAGAAAGTCACCAGACCCAAATTGCTGAGCACGGACCCCGGTGCAAAATGCATTATGATCGCATCAGGGCCGGTGTCAGAGATCGGCGGCTGAGCGGGGGAGGCGGAAGCTGCACTTTATCGCCTGTAAGTTGGCTGCACTGCCAATAAAAGCGAGCCGGGTAGCGACATTTAATACGCGGCTTGCGTCGCCATAATAAAAGTTGTGGCCGCAATCTGACGATAACGCGCCATGTTCTGGCGCTTTTCTTTTCAATCTCACCATGCATTTATGAGTGTTAAAGTCGCATGGGTGCCGGGATTACAGATTTGTGTTATCGCCACAATGTAGACTGCATTCGTCCGTCGCTTCCGTTCACTTTTCTCTTTCATCGGGACATATTTATGATAATTTCCTGAATTATTTTTGTGGCTAGTCTAAATTTACATTTTTTTTTATTACCTTTCTAGCTATTATATTGGGTTGTTCGGAAAGTCATTTAGTTTTTTCCCCCACTTCACACTTAAGTCGCATAATCATTATATATTTTGACAGCAGATCTAGCAAGGCTTGCTTGCGAAAAAGCCCGATTGATTCTACACAATGGTTTTTGGTTGGTGCCCTTTCAAATATGAAAAGTGAAAAGCAGCATTTTCAGCATATTTTACTTTTTTACTACCGAAAAGATAAAAATGTTGTTCAAGCAAGAAAAAAATTATCCGATGTGAATGGAGAAGATGTATTGACAGAACGCCAGTGCTAAAACTGGTTTGCAAAATTTCGATCCGGAAATTTTGATGTTAAAGATTCACCACGTTCTGAAAGGCCAGTTGAAGCTGATGAAGACACAATAAAGGCATTAATTGATGCAAACCGACAAATAACACCTCGTGAAGCCGCTGAGAGATTAACTTTATCGAATTCGATAGTTTATGATCATCTGAAACGCCTAGGTTTAATCTCAAAGCTCGACATATGGGTTCCACATGTTCTTACGGAAAGAAATGTCAATGATTTGCTTATCAAACGTCAAGAAAATTATCCATTTTTGAAGGGCATCATCACTGGAGATGAATTGGATTGTCTAAAACAATGTTGAATGCAAGAGATCATGGAGTAAATAAAATGAACCGGCTCAAAGCACTTCGAAAGCCGATATTCATCAGTTTAGTGGGATTCCGAAAGAATTGTTTTTTTTAGCTTCTATCGGACAACACAACTATCAATACTGAAATGTACGGTCATCAGCCGGACAAATTGAAAGGTTGACTTAAACAAAAAATGTCAGAATTGATCAATAGAAAAGGTGTAGTGTTCCACCAGGATAATGCGAGACCACATACAAGTATGTTAACTCGTCAAAAGCTTTTACAGCTTGGATGGGATATACTGCCACACCCACCATATTCTCCAGGATCTGGCACCTTCTGATTATTATTTGTTCCAGTCTCTACATTTTTTAGACGGTAAAACCATTACTTCGAATGCGGAGGTCAAAAATCACCTGGATCAGTTTTTTGCCAGCAAAGAACAAACATTTTATGAGCTTGGAATAATGATCACTGTCAGAGAGATGGCAAAAAGTATTGGACCAGAATGGACAATATATAATTCAGCAAATATTTATTATATAAAGAAAATCGTCTTTCGAATAAAAAATAACGAAATTACTTTCCGAATAACCTGATAGCTTAAAAAATAGTAAAAATCAAGGGGAGTGAAAATCTTTTGGATTTTCCGATTTAGATCTCTTGTTACTCACTCTTTTGTGATTTGTAGATAGTCTGAGTTTTCATTTATTTTTTTAAGATTAAAATTTGGCAAGTGATAGATGTAAGAAGGAAGGACGGGGGAGGGTAAGGTAATAGAAAATCCGTCTTACTCTTTGTTCCGATTTTTTCCTAATTCTAATATTTTGGGCGGGTTAATGATTAATTTTGGTGAGTAAAAATTTAATAAATATTTTAGTAGTCTAGAGTAGTGAGGATTATATTGGGCCTGGTTAGATATAGATTCTATACATACACAAACTAGGAACTACAGTAACGCTATAACGCTCCTAACGCTCCCTGCTATACCGCGGTTTTCTATAACAAGTTCGACAGTCTCTCGAAGTACCGCTCCCTCGAAGAATGTAAATTTTTAAGGTCCCATACTTCGCCATGCATTGCCGTGCGAAATAAAAGTCGATATGCTTTGGTTGACAACAAAATATAATTTGAGCGGGCATACAAACTAAAAATATAATAAGGTCATTTACAATATGCGAGTGGAATAAAATGTTTGATATATTGATTTCTTTAACCCATCTGTTAGGGTGGCTAGAAACCAACGGCATCGTCCGAAGGGGGTATTTCAGATACACCAGGCATTTCAAAAGAAGATAATAATGAACCTTTTATCAATATCTTGACATTTATTTTTAAAAAAATTATTCTAAGAATAAAATGAATTATTCAAGATATGCTTCATAATTCTGTCGATGTTTTGTATTTTTTTTTAACTAATCTATCTAAGGAGATATAAATAATTTGTCATATTTCGCGGAAAGAAAGACATCCACTTTTCATGTTCAGGAATAGGAGGAATTCGCAGGGAGCCATGTTCGGCAATTAAAGAGGTCGGGACATCATAACGGTATTGTCGTTGTCTAAAATGTCTTACCACATTTTCCTATTATTGCACAAATAAAAAAAATGCTGAGTACACAAAACGTTTAAGATATTTTCGACAGCCATCAATAAAGTAAGCATCCAATATCACCACAGATGTCAAGATCCGTCAGGGTCAAATGTACTAAACAATGAAAAAATTAAGACATTTGTACTTATTAAACACGCGGAATCTAAAAAATGCCCATATTTTAAAAAATTATAACTTTTTCATACCACAGATAATTTCCCAATAAATAAACAATGAGTACATAAATTAATTCCAGATCTCTAAACACTCTGAAATCAAATAAAAAGTTACTCATCTGTAACTTTCTGTAAAAATCTTTTAAATTGTTTAATATAATAACGTGTATGTATAAAACATTTTTTTTAGATAAATAAAAACAAACAGCCAATCAATTCCAATTTTCTTGAAGAATAAAGTTAACATGTTTAAACATGTTTCGTGAAATATAAGGTTTTTTGATACAAATATTTTCATTTGTACAAATAATAAATTATAAATGCTATTTATTTTTATATGGGTTATTTATAAGAGATTATTTTCGTTTTAAAAATTTCTTACACAGTCAGATTATTTAATGATTCATTTATAAATTAATTAGTGAAACCGTAATAATGTTATTGAAATATTCCTCGAATACTTATATTATATTATATAATTAAATGGATCATTTCTATGGTATCGCCAAAAAACGCATGATTTATGAATTTTTAAACGCATTCCGACATTTTTTCCATCGAATGCGTCTGTATTATGTTGATTTCGGTTATTTTTCGCCGTTTTCCTTTATAAAAAATTCCGCCCAAGATGTGTAAAGAATATATGCGACATCCGCCCAATAAAAATTGAATTATAACATAAAAGAGAAATCCATATATAAATCAAACTGTCCCTTTTTTGCGCTGAAATTGAATCTCTGCGGGGATCGCCAGGGTTGATTTATGTGGGAGCTTATAAATATACAATCGAATATCGCGGAAATAATTATTACAATGCGAACCGTTTGTCAATATTTGCACAAATATATGTGCGAGCGATCTCGACGAATTATTCGGCGTTGCACGCATAAATTATTAAATCGTATTTAATTGATTCGATAATAAAAAAAAGCGATCGTAAAACCGACGTGTGTATATAAATCAGCGCTAGAATTTTCCTACGTAATTATTATGGCTTTTCCTGAAATACCACTAAATATTGTATACAATAAAAATGTAATAAAAGCTTCATATCGCATGCAAAAATGAACGTTATACGTACGTATCAGTATTATTTCGCCATAAATTTTATTAACGTGCATACGAATCGTTATTAATGGAGGTTTTTTTCTGTTATATGTTGCCGTCGAAAAAATACTGCGTGATGATTCGTTATTGAAATTTACAATAGTTTACATTTGTAATTGAATACCATTCAAATATACCGTTTTGAAATTAATTGATATTCATTTTTTTATTTAAATACTTATTTGTTCAATATTATTTGTTTCAGGCCAGGCTGAAAATATTGTTTAACATATTTCATACATTCTGATGTTAGTTTATCACTGCTACTTTTATTAATCAAAATAATCGCATATAAATTGCAATTGATTAACTGTCACCATTCATTGTCTCATCTAAGATATATCCAACCGACTCTGAAGTCTTTTACGCCTATTGTCGCTTTTGGCTGCATTTTTTCTCATTCATTCAATGAGACTTACGACTGTTTATTATATGCATCCATTAGCTTGCTTACAGATACGAAACTTTTTATTTTTTTATTATGATAAGTGTCTACATTTTAACTAAAATTAACATTGCCATTAAAAATAGACAACTTTATTTGTTTTATTAATCGTTCTATCAGAGATCATTAAATGCAACCAATGTAAAAAGACGATTATTTTGATTTGCGAAAAGTTTATTTAGATTTGAAAATGGTTTAATTTGTATTGAAAAATCCGTATTAGCAATTTGCTTTAATTATTCTTAAACTATGGACCATTGAGATGGCCTCAGTGATAATTCTCTTTCTTTCGCTTTCTTTCTTTCTCGAGTCTTTGGCTGGTTATTGTCGAATTTTTAGCGTTATTCTAACTTTAGTTTAAAATTTATATTACCTTATTTAAATGTTGGGGCAAACCTTATTTAAATTGTACCAAAATATCCAATTACTGCTTACTTAACCAATCTATGACGGCGGCTCGAAACCCACTGCGTCGTCCCAAGGGGGTCTATTTATAATGGAAATTAGACCTCAAGCATTTTAAGTCAATATATTGATAAATTCTTCAACAATATCTTGAATATTAAAATTATATATATTAAAAATGGATTATTCTGAGAACAAAAATAGTTACTCTTGATTTGTTTCATAATTTGGTCGATATTTTGGATTTTTCTTTTAATCAATATGACGCGTAAATGACAAGCACACTCGGCGATGTCCCGCCGCAGGCTAAGGACACGCCGACGAATATTATACAACAAGTTTGTGACATGTATGATATATATTGAAAGAGTTATTAGAGAAAAATCAATCAAGAGGTTCCAAATAGTCCACATCGGCACGGCTAGGTTAAATATTTAACTCTTAGTAATTAAACTTAATTTATAAAGCTTAGGAATAGTACTGTATAAAAATAAATATAATGATGTTTACTCTACTGTCGATTGAATCGCAATGTGATTTGGAAATATTGTGGAAGTTACGGAAAGATGAAGTAAAATAAATTTAATACTATCAGAAGAGGTGCTCGACAAAAATGCCGTATTTCTGAATAAATAGTCAAATTAATTAAAAATATATACTTCATTTCATTTATTGATTATATATTATCATTCGATAGCTAAATTCCATTCATTATTCTAGTAATTTATGCCAATTGCATAAAAATCTCCTAATTTGGATGAACAATTTATATCGCTACACCCGTTTTTCTTCGATATTAATAAAAAAATTGTTGGATAAAAAGTGCTGCATTGATCTAAATAAATGGGGAGTAAGATCTGGTAAATATGACGGATGAATAACTACATTATATTCGTATTACTTTAACTAACTGATTCTAAATAATTTTATCTGTATAAGGTCTCGCATTATCGTGCCAAAAATATGTTTTCTGTTTTGAGTTTTTCCACGAATTACTCATTTTAATCATTCCAGCTTAATAGAACTGCCGTAGTTGTCTGGTCATATTTAAGAATTTTATTATGAATAATTCCTTTACAATCCCACCGTACAGAAAATAGTACCCTTTTGGTCGTTAGATTCAGTTTTGGCGTTACCAGTCGTGCTGTCCTCTAGAAAGACGCTGTTTTTTACAACATTGATTCGAGTATGTAGTCCACTTCTCATCCCCCGTTACAAGATGTCGAAGAAATGTTGAATTTTCCTCTCATTTTATTAATTCTTGACACGAATCCGTACTGGTTAGCTTCCATCACTAAAATTATGCAGTATCCATGTACCTTGCAAATAAGTCTTGCTAATTATTTTTAAATGTTCTTGCACTCTAGATCAAAAGAATCCGAGTGTATGTGTTATATGTAGAATAGATTTGGTCGAATTTGCCTCAACTTCAATCAGTAACATTTTCAACTTTCACTTCGTGGTTTATTTTTAAGTCAAAACTTCCATTGTCGAATTGTATGAATAATTTTGACACTGCCGAATTGACAATATGTCCCTGTAAATATCACATTTTTTGTCTCAGATGTTGCATTAGGTTTATGATGAAATTCGTATAACATCCAATTTCGTAAAAAATACTTATCCGCCACTAATTCCGGTGTAAAAATATGTTTTTTTAAGTTATACTTTAGATAACAGCAAAAGAAATATATAAACAGATAGACAATCAAAACACAACTGACCTTTGAAAAAGACGACGTTAAAAAATGACATTTCCGTCGGATACTCCTTATATTAATTTTGTTCATTACGTTTTCCATTCCTCTTTTAACATTTTTGGTATGCGCATATAAATATTTCAGCGACATCGAACCCGAATTTTGGCATGAATACATTGCGGTGATGGATGAAAGCAATAAAAATTATTTTTATCGTCATTATTGGTCAGAATTCAGGTCATTTTTCATAAATTTGTCCCCCGGGGGCAGGGGTATGTTGTTGGGCTCCAAATTTACTTGTAGATTCCATTTTCCGGGTCAAACGTCCACCCAGCGCCCCCAAACATTTGAAACCCCAGCTGGCCCCGCCCACTCGTCATGCCAAATTTCGGGCGATAAACTTTTATGGGCGACCTATGGGAGCCCGAACCTGATTTATGCCCCTCTCTCAATTTCATATTGTCGAATTGTGCGGAAAATTCGTGGACATGGGTGCTTAATAAATTTACTGGAAAATGCGGGATTTTCCCTGACCGGCAAAAAAAAAAAATGATGAATGTTGTGACAATATGTTGATATGAAATAATTTTCGCGTCGACAGTGCAATCTTAGAGTGGGATCGCCAAACACTGGAGAACTCAACCGGAGCGTGAGCACGCCGATTAAATTCCTGAGCTTGATTCCTCCGGGTTAATTGTTATCTCGATAAGTGTCGTCGGCATGTGAGTCCAACTTTTCAACAGCAGTGTTCAACCTTTTCTAGGCAGGAAATTAGTTTGAAACTTGCTGAAAGTTTTCACAGGGTATATTCCCCTTTTAGAAAACTTCGCGAAACACATGTTTTTTGGCTGCGTGACAAGATTACAATATAATGTTGGATTAAAACTAAATATATCAATAAGAAAATATTTTAATATCTCATAAAATTTTACGCAAAATAAAATGTATTATTCTCACTGGTCAAAGCGAACTGAAAAATCTTGATATTTATTATTAATACTATTTTTAATAGTTTTAATAAAAATTTCATACAAAAAAATAAATTTCCATCACTGGAAATTTTTTAATAAAATATTTTTTCTTGGAAAACTATCTGGTCCTAAAAAATTGACATTTAATATTCCCTTTCCGTATCTCTCATATGTGGGGGACAGCATATACATATTAATTCAATTCTCTGCGTTAGCCACGCCAACGGCATTCGCTAAATTTAGATACACGGAATACCAATTTCACCCTCGTCTAATATTTTCCTGAAAAAAATGTCTAACATTTCTCCGTCGATATCCTCAGCGTACATTTTTTTCGATAAACGTATCCTTAATGAGATTTTAAAAGCACCCCTTCCCACACATTATCTTATATTTTCTGTTAAACCGATAGGGCCCCGTGTCCCAGAAACAAGATACGGGACCCAGCCATCCGTTACTAATCACCCCCGGGGTGAAATGCCAGTATCGGGGAATCGGAAAAGGTTTACATTCCCGACGAGGAGCCTTCTGGAGGAATCAAGGGAGGGACACCGGGATCAATATCTCATACGTTATCGAGGGCGGCGTGTACACGCCGTTTCTTCTCGAGGACCGCTTTTTTCCTCGTCGAAAGCCGTGAAATTTTATCAGCGATGATCGACAGTGTTTCTAGAAGTTTTAAACTGTGGCGGCTCGTCGAAGAAATTGGGAAGAAATGACGCGGAAGCAATGTAATCTGCGGAGTATTATAACTTTCGACGCTCGATTAGGCCCTCGGAAAGCTCTAATCGCTAATAAAATATCTACCTACAGAATAGGGGGGGTGGAAAAATCCTTGAAAACCGTATCTATGTACTTTGCACATTTGCATAAATCTGCGGTTTGTAAATAGATGGAAAAATAAATAGGGTCTGTTTAAAGTATGGTTTCGAATAAATTGGTTTAGTTTTAACAAGTTTGCGATTTCGTTTAAACGCGGATTACGATAATAATTAACGATTATGATATTATTTTATTCAGATATATGATTTTGCACTTTTTTAAGTTAACAAATGTTTGAATAAAATCTTTTATTTGTCATCGTTTTCAGCGTTGAGTTTAATTTACATCGTTCACTATATCGTTCAGCACGTATTATTTTGTTTATCTGCAACAAGTTATATAATAATCTTCACAATGACTCAATGAACACAAGCATTGTTTTTTTAGATCAGCGATACCGGTGGTGAATGAGGTAGTCGTCGAGGTTTGATTTTAAACCGGAACTTTTTTTTGAACTGTTATAACTTTGAATAAGTTATTTCTATCGTCATGGACGTTATTTACAATAGTTTTAGATAAAATATAATAATGAAAGCTATCGCACTTAAATATAGCTTCATTAAGGCATTTGTTATCAATGCTAAAATATTTTTTTGCCTTTTATTTAATTTTGATTTTTAAAATTTCACATAGACATTGTTTGTTTTTTTAAAAACTATGAAATAAAAAGCTTTAAAGCAAAGCATGGAAGCGTAAAATAAATTCACGGAAAGAACGAAAAATTTAAGCCATTGTTGTACGAAATTGCTCGTATTTGTAGCAACTATTTTAAAAAATAAAGCGAGACGAGAGTACGAGACTCCAAAAAATGTGATTTCCGTATCGGAAAGCATCGAAAAAACCCTATCGACCAATCTAATAAAGAAAATGTGCTTTGATTGAATGACTAATTATATACTTGCCTTTGTTATTAATGAAAAATCTATGATTCCAAAAAAACTGAAAAGAAAATTACTTTTTTTTGGCATAATTTTATATTTAGATTTTTTTTAAATAATCCTATCAAAAGACAGTCACGTTCTAAATGTAAATGATATAGATACTATTTCAAAAACTTGCTTTCAAACCAATTGCTAATATTATAGATATTATTAAAAGCATTAGGGACAAACATGTCAAACTTGAAAGCTAGCACAGATATAATCGTTAACCGTATTATTAACATTAATTGTATTTATGAACTGATTTTTAAAGCAAGAAACAACACTTAATTCTCTCTAGTTCACTTATAAACATAATTTAAAGTCGCGCAAATGAATGTCAATCGCGACGCGTGCCGGACACGATTCGTGTGCTCATAAAACGCAGTGAAAGGGTTAAAGGCCGCTTGTGGCCCACGGGTCGCGAGTTTGACATGCTTGGTCTGGGAAAAACGTCAATAATATATGTAGACATCAAAAATAATAAAAATCAATGTGCAATCGAATTTGGAAAGTGACTATGGATAAAAATGACGACTTTTAATATATCAACAATTTTCTTAAATTAACCTGTTATATCAATCTATCTAATTATTTTATTTAGGCCAGATTTAGCACATCAATTGTATAATGATTATTATTTTTTAAGTAAATGGAAAACGAATGTATAAGGGTTAAATGGAAGAGTATAACGTTTTATCCGTTCGCTGTGTTTGATGAATTTAAATTTAATTAATTAAAAATATATTAACACTCGACGATATTGTATTCGATGTTTAGATCCCGTTACAAATTAAATTCTGACGAAATCCTATTTTCATCGCGATTGAAATTGTGTAAAATTCAACAATGAGCCCGAAATTAACAAAAATTTCACGGCACATAAATCACAATAGAAACTCAATTAATTCCTATCTGTCTCGTAAGCAGTAACATTTTACAGTTTTAAAGCATTCTTCCGTTAACTTTTTACGGGCGACATAATTCTCATCCCCTATAAAAGAACGGGTTGTATAATTTTTTTTATTTGTCGGACATCGCTCCACCGCTACTGAAATGGGTAATAAATTCAAGAATTAGGTCAGGAATTGATACGGAAAAAAATGTTAATAAAGTTTCATCACGTCTTTAATAATCAAGCCACATTACTCAGCTAATTTGAATAATATTGAAGGATGTCTTTTAGTTGGCTCTTCCGACTTGCAACGAATTCGAGCAGAAAAACATAACTTTGTAAAATTTCCCCCAGTTTATTATCAAAACATGTTCCACTCGTTGCGAAATACGTGGCGGTTTGTTCGCTTCCTTGCCGAAGGATTTTGTTACTTACTGCGGTTTATGGAGATGTGAAAATCGCTCGAATTGCACTCTGCTCGATTCTCGGAGCGTTGCGGAGGGATGGGTTTATTTATTCTTCGCGGTTCATATCAAAGAACCAAGTTTTGTTATTCTTCCAGTAAAAATATTTTTCAGAAAAATTCTATTGAATATACCGAGTCGGCCACTTCCAATCGTATAAAATCCCGAACGAAATGTTATTATCGCCAGGCGCAACGGAACGGTCTTCCCCTTGTTAAATTATTTATAATAAAAACTTGCGTAATAACGAAAAGGTAGCGAAAATGTTACAATAAGAGAAATAATCTAATTAAAATGCTCAACGGAAATTTTAATTTCAATTAAAAACTTTTTGTTTTTTTTACGCGAATGGAAAATGAAAACGAGGTTGCAAAGAGGTGATGGAAGTTTTTCGCGGGATTAAAAAGGAGTTTAAGATCATCCATAAACCATGTTTCCACTTGTAAACTTTCGTGAAATATTATTTTGATTTATGACTGTGTGGCAATGTCGTAAATCATGCACGCTACGTTTTAATTCAACATGAGAGCAATAATGTGCCTACCTTATTAAGTGATAAATTACATATTTAAATAATTATAATTCGTAAGAATACTTAACTATAAAAAAATGTCTAACTTATAAAATAAAATTATTCCATCCATCATCGCGGCTCGAAAACAACCGCGTCGTCCGAAGGGGGTATCTCAAAGACCCCAAGCGTGTCATTGTGGACGGTTTTTGAAATAATAGATTTTTCCAAGAATAAAATAGTCATTCATGATTGTTTTTAACTAATCAATAAATAAATGACACTCGGCGATGTTTCGCTGCAGACTGATTTTAAGCTGGACGTGTCAATGGTATGTTTCACTCGCACTCAGCACATAGGACTTTATACGAGCGAGAAAAAACATCACAGAAACGAATATTGTTACAAAAAGTTTATGACATAGGATTTATATTAAAAAAGTTATTCGAGAAAAATCTAAAACTTGGGGTCCCCGATATATACCCCATCGGCACGGCTAGATTATAGATAATTTTAGATTAATCATGAATTGGTTTTATATATTTATGACTTGACTGTGCATCTCCATACTTTATTCTATTTTTTGTGTTAATTATATAAAGAAACCAACTTAAAATAATTTGTTGGATAAATAAATTAGATAAAATATAATAATATTATACAAATGTGGAAACAGTTAACGCTCCTATAACGCCGCTATATAAATATGTTCTATAGAAGCTATTGAAGATTTATTTTGAGCGGCAATATATTATTTATTTACGAAATATGTAATTTGATCTTAAAAATTGAGATTTTTGTAGAAATTGTCGTGCTAAAATTAAACACTATAGAAGGGACTACCGCACACGCTACAGTATAGAAGAAGGCGTTTGGGAGGCTTGATTGTTTTGTGAATATTTTTTTATTTTGATGATTTTAAGAGTTCTTTGTTATGTGCCGTTTTTACAGGTTTTCATTTTTTCTGACCTTTACGTTAAATTTCTTTAATGTGCAATTTTATTGTCGCAGATTAAACCTAACACTTCACAATAAAATGTAAAGAGAAAGGGACGCATTATAAAAGCTGATGAAAAATTAGTTTGATTTATTTCCCAGTATCAAAATATACGTAGAAAATTAAATAATTAATAATATAATTTAGATAATAAAACCGTGAAATCATTTTACTTCATGGAAGTGATATTTTTTTTAATTAGTAAAATCCTTGCCGGTTTTCGAAGTATTCAGCTTTGTTTTTATTAATGTCCAAGTATTTTTATTATATATTATATGAATTTCGAGAAAGCTTTTTTATAGCATTTTATAAATATTTATATGTATAATATTAATACAATAAGGTTAAAGAGTCGTACTAGTAGGGTGGGTGGTAATTGTAATCAAGTGGTAATTAAATACCACTCTTTATTTCCTTTTCCTGATATGGAGTACAGAAAAATTCGTTTTGATTATTATTTCATTACTCTTGAAATATACCCTCTTTAATCAGATTAATTTATTCCATGTTCTTGATTGATAATCTTAGTTTTCTCTTGTGTCTTGTTTAATTTTTATAAAATCTTTTAGATTCTTTACGGTATACCAAAGCTTTGATAATAATAATATTTAAAACTTCTATACAATGGTTTTAATACGCGTAGTGTGATCAAGACGGAATATGTTAGAAGAGGACGGCAACAAAACAAATGGCGGCCATTGCTGAACAAAATCAATACAATGGTTTAGTTTATTATGTTAGAACTGGTCGTAATATAAGAAATTAACATAAGCAGGCGACACACATCAAAACCCATTTTTCTATATAATAAAAAAAATATGCTAATTAAACGCAAGACTCGTTCAGCGCCGCGTTATTCGAAATTAGCATCAGTATTAATATGATCTTAAATTTTCGCGGCATACTCGGAGCCTTTCGGTTGAGAAACGCTGATCTAAAATAAAAGATAATATGCGAGCCAAATTCAGCTAAAGCAATATAAAAATAAGACGATTCCTCCGACATAATTTCGCAAAGATTAATAAATAATTTATTCAGATTTAGGAAAAACAATTCTACGTATTTTCAATTTATTTCCGTATAATTTCTCAATTATGTAAGTCGATTCGTCGTACCGACTATCGGCGATAATTTGGCCAGAGATCAGCAAGGAGGAATGAGCGACGACATCCGAATTGTTATAGGGGCCGGCCCGGAATCGCTTTAAGGATTCAGGGCGACGGGCTCGGCCCGCGGGTCTCTTTTTTATTGTGCGGTTGTCGGGGCTAAATGGGCGCAGTTAGGGCGGTTGATTGCCCAACAGACCGCAATAAAATGTCGATGGAATCGCGATGGGGCTACTTAAATGCTGATTCCATTCGACTTTTATTGCTGTTTAATGCACGACGCGGGCCACATGGATGTCGAGGGCCTTAGGCGGACGCAGGGGCCGCATGCACCGCACTGCATGCGCCGAGCAGTGTGCGCATGCGCCGGTCTTATCTCACAGCCTCATGCAAATGCGGACGCGACACCCGCATCCAGCGCCCGGGTTGCCGGACACTTGAGGGGAGATCAGAGTTATTGGACGAGACCCCTTCATTACGCAATATAACTGATAATGTTATCCATAATATTTATGACTTAATGTACGCAAAATGTCTATATCCTTACAAACATACATATAATTGGGATTGCTGTATATAAAGAATATAGTATTTCAGATGCGATCTTAACATTCGTAGCAATATTGGATGCTGACTTTATTGTCGAAAAGGATTTACGTGTTTTGGGGTGCCCGGCAATTTTTGTGCAAGAAAATGTGGAAATTTTAGATATCACCATCATTCCTAAGCCCCTGTATTTGTTGGACATATCACCCCTATGACTTTTTCCTATTCCTCAAGACAAAACGTGTAAATGAACGACGTTTTGTAAATATTAAGGAGATAAAGACAGAACCGTCGAAGGATCTAAACGCAATAACCAAAACTGTGTTTTAGAAGTTCTTCAAAGATTGGAAAAGGTGCTAGAATAAGTGTCTAATTTCTCTGATGATTCAATTCGGAATGGAAAAATATCAACCCATCCGTCACGGTAGCTCGAAAACAAACGCGTCGTCCGAAGGAAGTCTCTCAGAGACTCCAATATCAAAATATTAACACTTTAACATCCGCTTACGCCACGTTGGCGTCCTCGGCTATACCAAACTTTGCTTACAAAATAAACCCGTTATCTAATATTTACGCTTCTATAAATTCTAAAAAATAAAAAAAAACTCATTTTGGCAGATGCCACTCATTAACGGCTGGAGCAAATCATCCTTAGATGCGAGGTCAATTTCCTAAAAAATGCACTAAAACAAGAGATTACGTAAATTGAGCATAACTTTAAAACCAATCTACCGATTTTGATAAAAACTTAAATATAAATTCCAAACAATATTTCAAATTTGAATATAACAAAAATATAATTTGAAAACAGGGGTAGTCAATCTTTTTATGCGCTAAAATCTAAAAACGCTAAAAACTAAACATTTAGAGAGAAATAAAATTTCCAAAATGTTTATGAACCCTAAAAACTATAAAACAATAAAACTTCTAAAATATGAACATTTAATAGACAGGGGTTTTTTAAATATTTCTTTTTGTTAGATTTAATTCTCAAAATATTGAGAAATTAAAATTGATATAACGCGAAATTTGTCCCCTTCATTCCACCCCTGTCCATAAAATTTTCGTATTTTGAGATTTTCATTGTTTCATAATCTAAAGTATGCGTAGATTTCCTTCTAAATGTTTAGTTTTTAGCCTTTTTAGATTTTGGTAAAGTATTAATGATTTCTTCGACAATATCTTGACATTTTTAAAAAAATAGTTATTCTATGAATAAAAATAATCATTCATTATACGCTTTACAATTTTAAATTTTAAAACTTATCAATATGACGCGTAAATGACACGCGCACTTCGCGATGTCTCTATGTTTCACTCTTACTTGGGAGTACCGGATGTGAGCGAGAAAAACCATCGTGCCGTTGTTTTTATGTATTTTTCGCAACTAAAGATAATAAAAGACAATGATTAATTATAATATTTATTCTTTAGACTTTAAACTTTTAAAAATTTAGGGTCCCTATCGGAATGATTAATTTTAATATTGAAAGATAAATTAGGATTTTTTAGAGAAAACTATTTTTTTATTATCGAAGGTCATAAATACTGTACTATTACCAAAGCAATTGGGGTTTAGTAAATCCCATCATATATCACAGACCGCTTAGTTTTTGTATACTGAGAGGACAACAGACGAATGAAAAGCATTTTTTTTCCATTTTTTTGTCTATCCGCAGAGAAAATCCGTCTGTGGAAGTTGGCCGGATGTAATGAAAAGTCCGCTGATGCAGGCACTGGGACACATCGTAGCAATTAAAACTTTTCAACTCTAACTTTTAAAAAAACATGAATGGGATTACAGCCGGATTAATTAAAAAATCCCGTTTGTAATCATGGCTCGTTTGAGTCCAGTTTACATCCCTCTTCAATAAAGCCCTTAATGGTTTCATTAGATAACTTTTAACGCTTTTATTTTTGCGCAGCTTTTGCCAATTTAATTTTTAATCAAGCGTACATGTGGTCATACACATTTTTAATGATCAATCATAACTCTGAATATTATTTATTAAGTTGAGCTTAATTATATATACGTATACGTAATCGTGTTCAATGTATTTTTCTCTTCCGTTCTTAATGAAAAATGCGTCTGAACCATCGTTGCTTGTTCAAATCCCGGGGATTTTCTTCGGGAGCGTCTTGGTCGCACACGAGGAGCCCAAGCAAAAAATGGCGGATCATTTATATAGACTGGAGAGCCGGCCCAGTGAACCGAACCGCAAACTAATTTAACTTTTTATTCCCAGTGCGGCCCTGTGCTCGGCAAAAAATGTTCCCCATATCCATCGTCGGGCAACACATGAGCTACAGCCGCCGAGCCGGTCCAATGTCACCCGCCGATAAACTCCCGAAACTCAGGGGCGCTGTTTAACGCAATTTTACGGCAGGTGGAAAAGTATAGTTTTAAAATAAATATGAAAATTTAAATATTAACTCGTATCAGCACGAAATTCCCAAAATACATTTGCATTTATAACATAAAAAAGTGATAAATAATAAAATAATATATAGAATAAACGATCCTATTGAGGAGACGAATAATCAATTTAGCTGAAAGCATTTCTTTATCGTGTGTTGATTGTATATTTACAGGACGGAGACGGAATATGTTTGAAGGAAGGGGCAACAAAATAAACGGTGTCATTTTTTTTTAAGAATGCGCGTGGTGTGATCGAGATGGAATATGCTAGATAGGTAACAAATCCAACGGCAGCCATTCTTATTTTTTTAAGAAGGTCGCCTGGCGCATAGTGCGATTGAGACAAAACATATTAGAGAGAGGCGGCATCAAAAAATCGACTGTCAAAATATGAATATATTTACTTAGGAATGCTTTACTTTATACATATACTTTTCAAACAAATTGGTGATGCAGAACGACTTAGGGTGCAAAGGCGTTATTTGTGCCAAAAAATCATTGGAGATCATCATTCTCAATTAAGAGACAACTGAAATTTAAACTGCATTAATAAAAATACAAAATATGTATTAACAAAATAAATAAATTGGTGAAGAAATATTATATCTGATTAACTGATCTTTATAGAATATTATAATTATTTATTTATTGGTTTATTGATCTATTGTATTAACAAAAACCTGTCAAGCATGATTTCAACCCTTTAAACGCGACAGAGCTCAATACGAACCTGCATCTTTGTGCTGAGCTGTTTGTTTTCGCCAAATTATTCATTCGGCGAATGGATTTACACCGTTTTAACGTTAAAATATATAATTTATTTCAACATGATGAAATAGTATAAATGAGGATATGTTTTCCATCTTAATTGAAAAAAAAGTAGATTCCTTATATTCTTAATAATAGTCGATCGAATTGTTCAAAAATGTCAACCACGGTCGGCGGGCCCACGCCATTACGGATTTTTTTAATAACTTTCTTTTACTTTCTTGTAATTGGTTGTTAATTTTTTATAAGCAGTGTTTACGAACTAATTTTTAAAGTAAAAACCAACACCTAATTCTCTCTAGTTTGCTTGTAAACACGAGTTAATCCTTTGAAGAGTATTGACGTGTATGTGCCGTACGCGCCTAGTGTAGCATGACTTTTAATTTGAAATAAACACATAATATTTATATTTATTCAAATAAAAGATGAATGTAATAAAGATATGTAAAATTTGTTATGTTAGTACCTGGTGATTTTAATGAGAAAAAATGAATGTCTTTATTCATATTTTTTTCTCTTTTAAATATATCTGGTATGCTTATAATTTTTTTTCAATACTATTGTTACATCTATCTTATCTTTATATAAAAAAGAAATAACACTATTTTATTTAAAATTAAATGCAAGACATTAAAAATCATGCGACATGGGGCGCCGACGTACGCGACAAACCTTATAGGGTTAAAGTAGTACAAATCATATTTATTTATTTGACTACGATTGATGGATGGGATAAAAGGGGACAAAAAGCTTCCAAAGCGCTATTTACTCATATAAAGATTCTAAAGATGTAAGGGAAATGAGTCTCTTACACTTGCATTTCTCTCCAGTGTCATAAACACTTCCCAGAATTTATATTTTTTTTCGCCGGAGGATTATATCTTAGATCCGGCTAATATCTTAGATCAGTCGTAGTTAGCTTTCATTATCAAACTGATATATGTTACCTACAAGCCATAACACTGGTTGTGCACATATATGATATGTGCATCGCGCTATAATCTCGTTTCAATGCGTGTCGCTTTCAAAGGGTTAATATAAGCAGACGGCAAATATCAAACATTTTTTCATCTTTCTGCATGCCAAAAATTATATTAATTAAACATAAGACCCGCTTTAGCGCAGTGTTCATTCAAATTGTCCCCGTAATTAATCTGATATTAAATTTTCGCGACACACCAGTTGAAAAACGCTGATTTAATATCGTTTATTGAAAATAATAGTATCAGAATATCTAATATTTTTGGGAGTTTAATAATATATATTATTTTTAATAAATTCTATAATTTTTCTTAGAAATTAAAATTAATTAGCATTTTTTTTATATAATATATTAATAAAATGAAATAAAAGCTGTGATGAATTTTCTTTAAAATGAGATAATTTAAAAAAAATACCTTAATTACCATACCAAGTATCAGCTCTTGTTATGTATATTTTTATTAATGTAAATTTTGGGTAGGATTAAAATTGATATACAGCGAAGAGCTAGGGATTATATTGCCATTTCATCAAAATATCCTAAGAACACTGCATAAAAGTATTATCGAGTCCTATTCGGACCTATGCAAACAGAAACAAAATTAATTATGATTTACATTCGGGGCGAGTAAATTATTATACACTTATACATACATATATATTGAGTACTTTGGGATTAAATATTGAAGCTCAAAAATTTCCCAACTCCATTTTATACAGCGCTAAAGCGTCATAACTGAACTTTGCTCTCAGGAAAGTATTTTAGTTAAACAATACCAATTGAAAGTTATGAAGAGGACGAGGGTGTGTAAGGGTTTCATTCCGAATATATTTTCATTTTGTTTTTCTACATTTAGAATTTCAATTAGGCCCTGGGGGAAAGTGTGTATTATATCCTTTGCCATATTATTATTATTTTCAACTACGGAACGAGAATTTATACCTAAACGAAACAAGGAAATGGAAATAAATTTAGATCAGCAGGAATGCCAAATTCGACTTTGATTACATTTTTCAATCGTATTCGCTCAAAGCGTGTTTCTGACAAAAATCCTAATGAATAAAATTGTTTCGAACCGAACGAAAAATTTCGCTTTCGACGGCTGGGCTGTTTGCAAAAAAGCGAATAATTTCTTTAATTTAATTCATGGCCGGGGGATCACGTCGATCGTGTTATCTCATTCATGTCAAATTGCCAAGATAAGGTGCTGTGTGTATTTCATTCATGACCTTGTAAGCAGAGAGGTCGCATAGTTGGTGGAATTTGTCGGATTGGTAGGATTGGTGGGGTCCGTAGGCGAGTAGCGACGCGAAATACAAGGAATGCCCCTTGAATACAAATTAGCAACGCCCGGTAGCTTTAGGGCTTTGCCGGATTTTGATAAAAGCAAGAAAATATCGGAGGACAATAATAATCTTATTGGCTCCAATAATAGAACAACAGTATATTGTATATATATATATTTATTTTAGATTTATATCTAAAATAAATAATATTTAAAAAAAATATATTTATTTTAGATATAAATCTAAATATATATATTTTTTTTAAATATTATTTATTGCGCAGTTTGTTCGAGGGTCATAAAATTATTTCATATACACGTGTATACATAAATTATATTTTCTTCAGCTACCGAAAAAAAGCAATTCGTCATCGTTCGGAGGCGTTCGCGAGGAAAATTCCGCTCCTCTTGGGAATTTTAGGAAAGTTTCTTAGTTTGCCGGCACTATCAGGATTTAATATTTCATTCACACCGAAACGACTTTCTGATCTTTTTGCTGGAAACTCTGTGAAATTTTTCACGCTTTGCAAATCCCAATTTAATGTATATATATATAATATTTATGCCTTGTACACTAGGCATGTTCGGCTCTGCTGATTATGCATATTTGCAAGTCACAAGTTTCTTGGTGGCTCGTTCTGTTCAGGCTCCGACAACAACTTCAGACTCCCTTTGGATAAAAACATACCTTTAATTACCGCACCTTGTTCCGTTAATTAACACACCTGCGCGATTAATTAGCGAAAACAAAGTATTTATGGCCGGATATGGCACACACTAAATCAAAGCAAAATTTAATATTATTAATTAATGCTAGCCAGTTATCTGATTTCACTTTAATTAAATTGTAACAATAGCCAAAACATAAACCGCGGTACAGGCAGATTATTTCAACGTGTTGATATTTTAATTTCATATGCGTTACTGAAAATATGGATGCAAAATTCGAAAATTTACTAAACATTTTTCCTTCTGAAATTATAGGTACCAGAAAGAAAGCCATTACATGTGCATTTGAGGTATTTTTTTCCTGTCGAATTGTTTCTTATGTATATATTTGTGTTTGTTAATTGGGTTATAGAGTGTAATATATCTCATCAGGGATTAACGTCGTCACAAATATAAAAAAAAGCTGTTGACTATCTTTATATGTTTATAAATAATGACTCGTCAAAATTCGATAGAAACCTGTCCAAGACTTTATTTTTAGCAAAGCATAAATGAAGCAATTAAAATTAATCGATAAAATAACCACATCAGTATTAACCCCACCGTAACGCATGCTCTCACTAAATAAAAACGATCCATGAAAATAATAATCCAACCAATCCTCCCATAGCCCCGAGATATGGACCATACTAAAGAAAGCCATACAAAATTTAGGGTTAAGTTTTTTCAATTCTTTGGTCTCCAAGATTTTTTAAAAAGAGTTTCCACCAACGCCAAGCACTGCATTTGTTAATAAATGGCATCCAAATTTATACGTACTATAAAAAAAAAATACTAGACAAATACATAGATATTATAGACGATGTTCATCCCACCACAACTCGACCACACCCCAAATGGCCGACAACTATTTTTTTCATATTCCAGATACTAAATTAATGTCATAAAATACGCTAGATATTTTAGAACATTCACTTGATTCTTACGAATAAATTTACCCGAGCAGCTATATGAACTTCATAAAAAATTGTCAGATGTAGTGGACCAATGGACGATAGGTCTAGACCAGGGATAAGCAACATTTTTTAACAACGGGCCAGCTACGAATTTAAAAATATTATTCTAGCCGCATGTAAGAAACTTATGATAATACAGAAACTCAATGATGGACTCAAAATAATTATAGTATGAAAATTTACAAAAATAAAACACTCAATACAAATCAAATACAGTATAATCCCGTTTTTGAGTTTTTGAAGGAACTGATAAAAATGAAGTAATTGGAGAGAAAACGTAATAAAAAAAACGGCGAAAGATAAATGTACAAAAAGATTATTTAATGAGAAATTTGGCATTGTTTCTTTGCCAAAAATTGGTCTATATTTGCAGATATAGACGACACAGCAAATCGCATGCAGCTTTCTAACCGTACATCGTCTAGTTTTTAGTAAAAATGTAAAAACTGTGGCGCGGGTTGCCCATCTCTGGTTCAGACAGAAGAGTTCAATGGCTTAATTAAACTAAATAATTTTTCAATTCATATATTTGAAATGATGTTGTTCAATTTTAGTTTATTCACTCGCGAAATATGTAATTTGTCCTTGAGCATTTTATAGAAAACGATGATCTGTAAGGGGGAACTTTTAACCCGCTCTATATCAGAGAGCGCTGTAGAAGGATTGACCGTAGATGAATTTGCCGGTTCTCAAGTATCATTCGTATTCACAAAATATCGTTTTTATACTATTAATTATCTTACAAATCGATGAAATAATCTGTGAAACGTTTATCGCCATTATTATTATGGCTACTTTTTAAGGTTTTTAATCTAGCTGTACCTAATTGGGACCCCAAGTTTTTGTCTAACTTTGTATTTGTCTAAAAAAGTCTAAAGAATAAATATTAAAAATAATTATTGACCTATATTGTCTGCAATTGTGAAAAAAAAAAACAATATTCGCTTCTGTGGCCACAGCGCCATGTGTTTTCTCGCTCGCATCTGGTACGATGTGTCAAGTGCTAGTGAAACGTACTTGTGACACGTTCCACGATAACTTAGTCTGCGGCGTGACATTGCCGAGTGCGCATGTCATTTACACGACATATTGATTAGTAGAAAAATCGAAATCATGAATAACTACTTTTATTCTTAGAATAATCCATTTTTAAAAAATTAGTCACGATATTGACGAAGAATTCATCAATATATTGAATACTTAAAATGCTTGGGGTCTCTTAGAGATCCCCTACTTCGGGGTTGTTTTCAAGCCGCTGTGATGGATGGGTTAATCTGTGTATAACGCAATAAAACATTATATAAATTGTTAATAATGGGCTTAAGCAATCAATACATTAGTTTAAATAATTCTACATTATAAAATATGTTGTTTTTGTTATTTAAAAAATATATTACTATGAATATTCTTTATACTTTTTGCACAATTTAGTTTTTATATCGTTTTTTCAGAAACTAATTACTAATAAAAAATAATTGATTCTCATTAGTTGTGAAGGGTTATGTGTAGCGGAAAATTAAAACTGATATACAATTTAATAAATATACTTAGGATAAAAAAAACATTCTTTAAAAGTAAATAATAAATTATTACACATATTACTTTTATTAGTTATTAAATTTGATATATATAATTTAGCATTTTATCCAAATTCTATGTAAGTTTAATTCTGAAACTTTTTATTTAAGATCGTTAAATTCTAAACCTAATATAAAACGTTTCGATTTCTGTCAAAATCAAGTAAAAAAAAGCGGCATTGTCACCAAACGGCGGAGAAGGGTCGAGACCTTTACGTTCTCGGCAACTTATTATGGATGTTGCAAGTGGTGATGGTGGTTATAAAAAAGCGATAAACAAGTACAGTTAACCGGGATAGTTATTCGGTTGTCTCGTACTAGGCACTGTGTAGGATTGGCTTGAAGACCGTTCAATAGACTCGGTTCGCAGGAAACTGGCCATTTTGCGAATAAACTCAGACTGGAGGGCGCCGCTCGTCTACCCTCGATCACTAGCTCGGAATACATATTTTATATATTGGCTATAGATTCGTGGATACGACGAAAAGCCTCGTATTGAATCTACCTTGCGATTTCTAAGAGTTATTCTGGAAAATATTTATTTTACGTTTAAAATATATTTATATATTTATTGGGCTTATATGTACATCGGGATGATGAATGATATCAAGCAATATCGATCAAGTTGCGGCACAATTTTAACGGAGTTGTTTACCGTTCGTTGTTGACTGTGGATGGAAATGAAATTTGGTTCCAGGGAGAAGATTCCTATTTTTAAAAAAGGAAAACTCCGCCAAGCTTCACTTTCCTTATAAACAATTTAAATAGACATTGTCTTCGCGAAGAAAAAGTGTAACAGCTTAATGCTACGCTTGAGGAAAACTTTTAACTGGCGCGGCGGAAAAAAATAAAAGTATCGTAAAATAAAGGAGGAGAAAGCCCGGCGAAAGTGGGAGGAAATGATCCCGGCGCACTCTCCAAGTGTCCCTTTTTCGGGGCAGGCAATCAACAGTATTTCTGCTGATGGGAAAATCTTCGCTTCATTTTCGGCCGCACCCACAGGATACGGTTATCGAAAAACTTGGGGTAGTTTTCAATTTTTATGAAACAATAAAATAAAAGGGATGTAATAGCTAAGAAAATATTAAATCAGACCTTTGTGTTAGTTATGAGGTTATAATAAGAACAGGGGAACTAAACCGATTATAATTAAATTGAATAACTGAGTAAGGATATTTTAT
>JAGXCT010036032.1:92198-106311 GCA_022495035.1 Philopotamus ludificatus | reverse complement strand
GAGGACAATGGTATATCCCCATACATGGCCATGACCTCGGCATTGGAACGCATGTAAAAATAAATATGTATTTATATTATTTATTAAAATTATTAAAATATATGTAAATTTATAAAAATAAATATTAGAAAGCACTAAAAAATTTATCAAATTAGATTGAATGGTTTGAAAGTTTTTTGTGCATTTTTAATGGGCTGCATCATTAAAGTTTAATAAAATTATTCTAACGTTAAAATATTAATTCAGATTTTATGATTAAAGTTAAACATTCACGGGATATCAGTTGCATTAAATATTATTATTACCGTTGGCATCGTAATATCGAACGAAGTTAACAGCACTGCATTGCTGTCGTTGAGTTTTAAATAATAAAATGATTATACACGTCCATTTTAAGAATTCATGGACCGCGTAAAAACAAGGACTAATTATAATTATTCCATAATACGAATTTCATATAGTTTAAAATAAACCAAAATTCTTAATGTGGTTTTTAGACTGAGAAAATGTTTATTTTATAAAAAAAAAATATCATTTAAATGTTGAAATAATTAATTATTATAACAGACGATTAAATCAAAATGCTAAAAATATATTTATGAAAATTATAAGTGTATTATGATATCATTTAAATGCAACAATGGTATTCATTGCGGGTAAGTGACCGGCCAAAGAGGTCTAAGTCGGATATTGTCAATGAGTTACCGCCAGAATCTATCACGAACACTATCCACAAAACGGAATGTTTGAATTGCTTACACCACAGCGGTCTCTTTGAGTCTTCCATAGTGGGCACTGGACAGGTTTGTGGTTCGGTTTCGGTATTCTGACCTTGTTCGGTCCAAGAATACGCCGACGTGATGTTGCAAGTATCTGGAATAGTTTAGGACAACAAATGCTTAACTGTTGTACGTTGCCAGAAGAACAAACAATCGGGGTAAAAAATACGAAACCATATGGACGAACCGAGTCAACGTACGCGACACTACGTAACGAATGACTCACGGTGACAATCTCCACTACAACCGGTTACGTATCAAAATAGACACCTGTTATCCAGCACTTCCTTTCACGGTTACAAAACCAACTCCAGCAACCTTTAATTAACGTCTACAAATTAGGCGGCGAGATTGAGGACTCGCACATACACAGGGAATCGCTAATGACGCCTGCTATAATTTACGGAATAAAACATCCTCTCTCTCTTATCGGGTCGGAACTCCGCCCCAAAGGAGTACGCCTCATCGAGCCTTCTCTAGCGTTTACGAGATCATTCCGGGATAACGTGGGATGACTTTTTACGACCGACCTTAATACCGTCGGATGGGGGTGTTTTCCTTTTTTCTATCGTTCGCCAAGTGACCGAGGAAGTGAAATGATCCACGCCTCGGAATGATCCATTGATCTCTTCGACCCTTCGGCGTAACACTTGCAAATGCCGGGGCCCGTAACGCCTTCCGCATACGTACGTACGGGATAATAAGCTCGAATCACGTAACAATGACGCCGGAAGGACATGGCCGATGGGAATATACCGGGAACGTTCACTGGAACAAGTGACACCTGACTAAGTCTCAAACTAAGTTCAACCTTTAGGCACGAAATTAATTAAGCAAATTCTAAAGTAAATTTCGCCCGGGCACTAATTTACTGAACACATTCTTTCACGGCGAGTTTTATCAGGGCCATGCTCATTTCGGAGCAAAAAGTGTGCATGAAATTGCCAGAAATATTTTAACTCGACGGAAAAATTAATCCTCGGGTATTAAACAAATTTTCGAACCAATATTTACACAAAATTTTAGACGATCTGAATGCATGTAAGACGTTTAATAAAAAAAAATAAGCGTAATTTTTGTTCTTCTCAATTTTTTTATTTATACATCAATATTTATTTTATTCTCTTCAAAGTAATCCCCTTTGAGGAGTCTAATCTTGAAGCACTTCTTAAACGCAATTTTCGGCATTGCGTTTAGCATCTCCTTTAACAATTCTGTACTCAATATTGGCAAAATATCCTTCTTTTATGATTCTATATACACTATACGTACATATGAATGTATATGTATAACGTATACATATGTACGTCTGCTTGTCAGCACTACTAACGTCATGTATTGGATGGATGCGGGGCGGCAGCGGGGTGGGGTCTCTAAGCGCTATGTTGCACTGCGACTCGGAGCAGTCCCGCGCCGTCCATACTGAGCCACTTTCGAAATATACGTATATTAATTTTGAATCTTCCGCAACACCTCCAAATATTTTACCTATGAGCCGCCACCGTATATTGTTATTTTCTTTATATCAACCCGAATATCTTCCCATACGAATCTCGCTATCTAATGCATTTGCTACGTCTTAAAAATGGTCGACTACACCAAACAATAATAACATAGACCCACAGCTAATTGATTTATTGATTTGAGTTAACCGATCGACACGTGTTATGGATCAAGACAAATGAAAAGTAACTCCCACCACTGCCATCCAGAAAAAATATAGAGCTGCTACAGGGTATGTCAAAACTAATATTAAAAGATTAGTTAAGACAAATAACCACATAAGAAAGGCACAGCCTTTCGGGACAGGAAGCAGAGTACTTTTTAGTGCGTTTGAATCTAATATGAATTATTAATTTTGTTTAATTTTACAAAATAAAAAAAACTTAGCCCTAATTTTGTATGGCCCTAGTCTTTTATAGGGTGGGTTTGTTTGGCATCATCCCTATCACGGCAATACAGGAGGATTAATTTTATTCTGTACTCTTCGAACGTTGTAATGATCTAATAAGTCAATCCATGGACCCCGGGTCGTCTCGGCCGATTTCTCCATTGTATTTGGTCAATAAAAATGATGCTGTCGTGTTCATAATTTGCACCAAAATCTCCGTAAATATAAAACGCAAATACGTAAGCCTACAGTAAAGATACATCAGTAACAATTGTAGTTGGACTTTTAATATTAGAACATTTGTTCATTTATTAAGAAACCAATTTTCTATAAAATATGGAAATATATCTTATACGAATTCTAAAGACGATTTGAAATATTTCTAATGTGTGGCATCATCATCACATAACATCTGTTGCATTTTTAACAATATGTAATGACGTACATTGTCTTTGTAAAAGTGAGTACTCGAAACAATACGACCATTGGAAATTCTCAACATAAGACATAACTAATTTCGTGAAATTAATTCTGTGAAAAAAACTTCTTCTTTTTAACGAATGGTCGAATAATCAAGACAAATGATGCATTTCCAACATTATTTAAAACCATTAAGAAAGCGATTTGTTATGCAAAAAAACGATAATGGTTTTCTTTGAAATTGTATTTACATAATGCAAATGGATCAGATTTATACAGATTAAAATAAAAAAAAATACTCTGCAAAAAAAAATAACGCAGGACGTATATAATTTGAGAATTGAGAGGCAATTAAGCTGAAAAAACTTCAGATCTTATTTATAGAATAATATTATTTTATTTTCGACGTGAACAATCCACATTTTGGAACACGTAACACGTCCCGAAATCGATACAAACGTAAAAATATATAATAGAAGTTTTAGTTTATAGACTACAAAGCTCTCCGGGCATGACACACCGCATGCAAGTTAAGAGCTTTCGGTTTATATCCGCGATATTACGGAAATCGATATATTAACGACACTCGTATTTTTCCCGATATATGACCCACTTTTGTAGACCAAGCACTCTTTCGCTGTGAGGAAATAAATTATTCAGTGCTTTCGACGTCGCTAAACCGATGATGATACATTTTCACAAGGGTAGCAGTAGCAGCGGAAAATCATTTTCCTCAAAATTAGATTGCGAAATAATCGGCCGGTGCATCGGCGATGCGAAACGAATCGGGAATGAACACTTTATCGACGCGAATTAATGAATAATAAATTTGAATTCCATTCAAAAACGGATCGCCAACTTTAACCGAATTTCGAATGTGAACGCAGTCGGAAAATGGCGGAGCGAAAAGTTGAGGCGATGTGAGAAATGCGATTTTAATTTTAATCCAAAGAAGGGTGAAACGAAACGAAGGGCGTAACTTTGTTACCGGGGCCTGTTTCCAGGGTCACCTCATCCCACCCAGTCATACAATCCTATAGAAACTGTAAAACGCCTATATTACCGGGGTATCCTGTCGATATCTCGCACTTATTTGCTCTTATTCATTCTCCGTAAGTATCGATCCCGACGGAGTGCTAAACAAAAAGTACGTATTTCCGTCAAATTTCTCCTTCAACAAAATGTTAAAATAATAATCCGAAACAAAAGTTTCATGAATAAATTATCAAAAATATAAAAAAGCAATAATTAATATTTAATTATATTAATCTAAATTAAGAATACGTGATATATGACTACTAAGTATATAAATATAAAGCTTTTAAGCATGATAAGTAATATAATACAATAAATCTTATAAATCGTATACTGAAAAGCAGATTGACACACAGATTTAAACATATTAAAAAGCTTAGTCAGACAATACGATGATAATGATTTATATAATAAATGTGATTAAATAAAATATATCTCAAAGTATAATCCTTAGATCCAATAAAACATTTTCAGAAAAACTAAAAGATAAAGGCCGATGTTGAAAACTTTAGCGATATATTCAATGGGCTTAATTTGTTAAATGTTAGCATTAAATCTAAAAAAAACAGCGTTATCAGCGTTAATTTTATTTTTAAATGTCTAATAATTTTCATTCACAATAAAGTTTCGCGACTGAATTAAATTCAGATCGATTTGAAAGTATAATTGAGCACTTACGATGTGTTCGTGAAAGTTTAGAAAAATATTATATATTCATTCGTTCTCCTGATTTCTTACTTAACACTCAACGGGCCGGAAAATTCGTAATGGCTTAATGGTAATACAATAACGACCACCACTTTTTATATTCCGTGCAAAAAACGCCATAATACATTCACTATTTGGAGGTAAAACAATACAACACAATATAAAATTATATATATTTTACTATTCAAACCAAAAATATATATATGTTACAACTATTAATCAAAATTTCAGTGCATTTCAGTTGTTTTCTTCTGAATTATTTTAAAATAATTACACCCGATTATCTTTAAGCTCCCTGGATACGTTCCAAATGCTGCCATGTGAAAACATATAAAAATAAGAGATAGGTTATAATTAAAATAAATCCAAATATTTTTGACCATTTATCTTATCTTACATGGATTTTCAAATAAAAATATATATTCATTTAGTGTTGTCAGATAAAAAAAACTGTTTACCTAAGGCTGCCAAAAAATATGATGAAATATTTGTCCTAATGGGGTCTATTAAGCACCCCAATTTTTTGATTTGGCTTGAATAAGTCTTTTAATATAAATCCTACCTGTCACAAACTTCTTGCATTTATCTAAAAATGTCATTATTGTCCGCAATTACAAAGAAAACAACAATATCCGCTTCTGTTTCGGTACGGGCGCGATATTTTTTCTCGCTCGCATCCAGTACGATGTGCAAGTGCGAGTGAAACCGTATTCGTGACATTGCCGAGAGAAATCTGAGACAGCGGCGTGTCCTCAGTCTGCGGTGGAGCATCACCGCAGTAGTAAAAAATCATAATTATGAAGCATATCATGAATAACTATTTTTATTCTTATAATAATCCATGCCAAGATATTAACCACTTCGTGCGGGTTGACGCGAATACGCGTCAAGCAGAAGCTTTCCAATTTCCGCGTTCACGCGTTTTCGTGTGAAGCCAGATGCGTGCTTAAATAAATCACAGTTTTATCATTGTATCCTCTCGTCAATTGTGAAAGGATCACTCTTTAGCTTATTTTATTCCAATTGCATTCTTACTTTGCTATAGCCTGATTTTCAATGCATTTTACGACTCTACATGAAATACAATTTTTGCGTAAAAGTGCAAAAAATGGATCGAAAAGGGTTGAAAAATAATATACAAACATTTTTATGTTTATAATATAATTATATGCTTCAAATTAAAAAAAAATACACTTTTTTGGAACGTTTTGGCAAAAATAATTCGCGCATGAAGTGGTTAATGAAAAATTTATCAATATCTTGACCCGCACACTCGGCGATGTGCCGTCGTAGACTGAGGACACGCTTTCTAGGAGGTTCATTTTTGGTTTGGGTTTTTGTACTTATATTCTGATTGTACGCAAAACGATGTCCTTACGTGATTTTTTATTATCTTTAGAAATAAAATGAGATCATAAGAGGCTATTTCTGGCAAATACGGTTACTGTATATCATAATTATGTTGCTTATGGCCAAATATCACATCAAAACATCCATTTTCAATAATAAATTAAACATTAGATATTGCTACCGACGTCAAAATACGTCACGATTAAAAATATTATATAAAGCACATGCATGAATGAAAACGAACATTACTGGATATTTTAAGGTCATTTTTCGCATAACGAACAATATTTAGCATGATTGTTGTTTTTCGCAAAGCGGTGGGCGTGAGGCTGGCAAGTCTAATCTTCAACAATTTATTTATTCTATATAAATTTCCACTAAAAATATTTGTAGACGGAAAATTTCGAACGAAATATACACGACGGAATCTCTTTGATTGTCTAAAAATATACTGCGGGGTGTGGCAATATTATATTAAATCATTTACTATAGTCTGCGTTCATTTACAACGCGATTCCGTGATATGCTTAAGGTGCCATTGAACGAGTCGATTCGACACAAAGCCTTCTCTGCAAAAAAAAAGCTTGAACACTGTAATAAATTGCTTTAGCACGTCGGCAGGCAGCGAGCGTCATGTGGGTCAGCTAATCTGAACAGAAGGGTCAATCAATTCGCCGGGACAGTAGAGCCAATTATACACGGCAAAGTTAAAATATTTGTTGGACATTTCGCTAATAAACTGGACAAAATGGCGAAAGACATAAAAAAAAACGAAGTAACAAATAAAACGGGGAGAGATCGTAAAAACGAAATTGTCACACCGCGCCATCTCCCCCGGACTATATTTAGAACGGGGAGCGTAAAAGCTCTGGCCTCATAGCGACCGACGCCCTATATAGATATTCAATAAAATTAATTAAAACAAAATTATTAGCGGTGTATACATATATAACCCTGGATAACACGATTCGTGCAAAAAATACAATTCAAAATAATTTAAATAATTTCTGCACGTTTTTACTGCTGTTGTCTTTCCGTGATTGTGTTCATTCACTATTTTTTTGGCAAAAACCATTACATTTACAGTCTGCTTTAAAAAACCAAAAGCAGAGAGACATAATAAAATAGCGAGAAATGCAATGGACATATAAACCGAGATCATGAAATCCTCCGCATTTCACGGTGCAGTCTCATTTCTCCATTTATCCACTTATTCTCGTGTGTATCCATCCAACCAGTATATTCTCCACTAAACAAAGAACATTCACATAAAGAATACATGGCCGTATAGTAATAATATAATAATCGGTCTTCTAATACACTAATTAATAAATACATACAACACAGTTAGGGCGTACTTTCAATCATAATTATATTTTAACGCTCCGAATTATTTAACGATCACACTCTCGCAGTAATAATTGGCGTTGAAAGTTGTTTCATAGTATTATTTTATGCATTAATTAAAATTTTACGACGGCAATGAAACAAACTCTTCGATTAAACGGGATCGTTTAGTCATATTTACCGAATTCCATAACTTATATAGAAAAATAAACATAAACACATAAAAGCGTATGACGGTTATAAAAATAAAGAGAGAAGTAGAACATTTTACGATGCAATAAACGATGGCCGATTGGAATAATAAAAAAAGTTACAGTCGAAAAAAAATCCACAAACTTGCAGAGTGAAAAGGAAACTCGCATGAAAATTTTCGTACATTAAAATCGCGACATTTTCAAACAAAAGTCTAATTCCAGAAGAAAACCATACATTGGATTCGAAACAAAGGAGGTTTCGCCCGTGCATAAAACAATGGAGGGCACCACGCGAAAATGCAGAAATAATCATCCAGCCTGTATTCCAGAAAAAAAATGGCAAACAAATCGTGGCAAAGACTTGCAAAGTCCACATTAGCGTGCACCGAACAATAAGCACTGCTCCTGGTTCCCTACTGTATCCCTACATTCCCACATTGCGAAATGGACTCTGAATGTGTGCACAAAGATCATACAAAATTATAAATCCAGTATACTAACAAATGCTTATAATTGTTATACATAAAACATATCACGTTGTTGTCTCTTAGAGACAATTTTTGATGCTAGGATTATATTCCAATAGTATTTAGTTAATAATTCTCCAAAAAGAATAGTATAAAATAATATAAAAAAAACGCAGTAGAGAAACTTTCTAAATATATAACCTGGGCTGCAATCTGGACCAAAGCTGGTACCAGTGACAGAGATAAAATGTCGAATCAAGAAGACCAGGACGGCATTTATCTGGATGAAAAATATATTTTTCTGACATGGTTTTGAGACGAACTCTGAAAATTAATTCGAACATATCAACCACTGCATTTCATTTATTAGGGTAGGATTTAAGAAATAAGAGGTCCTTGAAGACCAAGGACATCCTGGCTGAAGAAACTACAAGCCGACATTATCAGCAACGGCCGTCAGCGGACACAGTACAAAAAAATAAGGATTCGTTGAAGCTAAATAAATTACTATTGCTTGCAGATTCTTTAATAAAAACGTAAAACTACAAATTGGACATGTGAGAGGAAGATGATTTACATATAAATATAACATTGGTTAAATATATAACATAAGAGCAGAGCGATAGTCTTGATATAATTTAAAAATAATAATAAATCAAATTTAATTAAAATTGTTTAATCAGTTTTGCATTTAGAATGAATAAACAGGATATAAGTCATAAAATAAAATAGTATATTATTAGTAATTCGTGATTGTTTTAATTCATAAATATAATTATACAAAAAACCATATTTTATCATTCCATTGCTTCAGTGTTTACATAAAAATATAAACAAAATTAATTATGACGAAAGAAAACTCGAAATAATTTTCTAATTAATTGATTAAAAACACTCGATGAAAGTCACTAAGGACTTTTTTTAAGTGGTCGAGCAGAGTAATAGCTCTGGTAAGCGGAGAGTTTCTGAGAGCACCTGTCCCCACATTTGGCGGAAGAAAAAGCACACGCGTAGGAAGAGTAACGTTCCCGTCTGCAATTAAAGATGATGGACTCCTTTGATCTAGAAAATGTCATTGTTTCACATTTTGCAATACTTAACGGAGGACAATTTAATATTCCCCAATCGCGCAAAGAATCAATGTCCAACTGCAACGAAAGGGCATCTTCCGTTGAAGTAACGGATAGAAATATTTTTAAATCGTCTGCGAAAAGTGAAAATTTTTAATTAAGGACCCGATGAATATCATTTATGAATAAAATAAATAATGAATGTCCTAAATTTGACACCTGCGGAATACCGAAATGTGTATTGTAAGCATACGACATTTGCGAGTCGTATGTCACATATTGTTTTCTCTCTGTAAGGTAACTGGAGAAGAAGCGTACGAGATTATCGGAGAACTCAAAACTATTTAGTTTCAAAACGTAAACGCAACACCGAAAATTGCATTCTAGAAGTTTCGAATATTGAAAGTTGCGCAAATATTTGAAAGATTTTTCAAGAAAACGAATATTCTGCGGATTTTATTTGATTGTAGTCTGAAATAGAAGCCATAGGTATGCGACTGTGCAGATTTAAAATGTATTTTATTATTTGTTCAGCATTTTCGCTAGTATTTTTACAAACAGCATGGCAAGCAAAGCGTTAACCCTTTCAATGCGGCGGGTCTAAACACGATTCTGCATCTGAGTGTGTCGCCGTTTTGGACCAAATTATTTTTTTGGCGAGGTAAATTTGTATTCACCTTTTAACCGCTATATTAGACTATTTTCCTACTTGCAGGATTTGTAAAACATGTTGATTAGGATATGTTCTTCCATCTCAACTAAAAAAATAAACTCGATTCGCTTTATTTTCGTAATAATAAATCGAACAAAATATCAATTGCTCAAACAGAGATTAAGTGAGAAAAAAATGGACCTAAATTAATAAACAAATTTTAACTATAATTATAGCATTTTAATTAAACTTTAAATAATGTTTGTGAAATTTCCTTGCCGATCCCTGCCGGCCCGACAGCCGAGATACTTCACCGATACTGCCGCGGGCCGCGCGAGATTTGAATGAGACACCACGGGCGATTTGAATGGCTATGATTCATATTTATATTTTATATGGTTTATATAACTTTTTGGTTATAAGCTTTTGTTTTGTTAGCTGTGTTCATTAGCTGATTTTTAAAACAAACATCATCACTTAACTCGGTCTAGTATACATGTAACGACAAGTTAAAGTTAAAAAGAATCTCGCGCATGTACGACATGCGGCCGCACCCTGGCACGATTTGTATGCGCATGTACGTCATGCGCCCCGCACTGAAAGGGTTAAATATGATTAAAATGGAAATTTCATAATAAAAACATTTAAAACTGATAATTTTTCATTATCATAAAATGTAAAATAAACAAATAAGAATAAATTTTATTGTAAAATAAAAAAATAAGAACATATTTTTATAACAGCCGAGGTGTGTTATAAAAATATGCTTATATTTTTATTGGAGATTATATTCGTTAAATAAATAATCTATTTTACATAAAACTTCGCGTATTCATCTCTATCGATTTCATAACAACTACTTTTTATTACAATAAAATATAAAAAAATATAATGAGATACGTGAATATTATGACACGTACATCATTTTATGGCCAATCATTCACATTCCGATATTTATTATTATGGAAATTGAATCGTAAAAACAAATTAATCAAATAATTACGCGACGCCGACAATGAGCTGACCTCTCATACCCTTGCAAATAATTACAGATATGACCCACATGCCGTTCGAATGGCAAATAGTTTCGCATGTATTGTCCCGAATTTTATTCGCATGGAGACGTACCTTATCGCATACGGGAATCGGGAACATCCAATTAAAACGGAACACGTCTATGCCGAAACTCTGCTAATTACATCACACGATGCCGTCAAAATTTCGCCAGGTGAATAGTAAACGAAATTATTTGAATACGCGCCAAAAATGTGCAAATTTCATACATACATATATAAAAGTGTAATGGCAACCGACGATGCGATATGTGCAACATGGCAAGTGCAAAATCATTAGCTACCGAGGCGATCATTTCAACTTCCGATGCAGGCGCGGGATGCAACAAGCGTGCAAAGTACATCGCAATTTCTATGCAAAATATCATAAACGCTATTTTCGCACTGATCTATTAATAAATATTTATTATAATGCGAATTCATAATAAAATTGATTTGCCGACACATGAATGTATTTTTTTGCTATTCCGTTTTATGCGCAAAATGTCAATATCAGTTTATGCCGAGCAAAAAAATAACAATGTATCGTTGGAGTATTTTTATTAAATTTCGTATTAATTTCAAACGTGCCAAAGATAAAAAAAATCTTGATATTCCAAATAATAAGCAAAAAGGTCACATTGCGAACAACAATAAAGAAAACGAATATTTCACGATGATGTCAAAATAATTAAATATGTTTTCATGCATGTAACTTATTTTACAATTTAAACTTCAAAGAAAATGATATGAATGATATACAGAAAGTTTCAAAAATGAATTTGTCTACACTCGTTTGTATTATGTATTAGGCACATCACGTATCCAAATTACAAAAAATATTTATGAAATAGCAAGAATATAACAAATTTATTGTTTTTATAATAACAAAATTATTCTCAAATTAATTACGAGTACACCTATCCCTCGATTTACACGGTACTTTTTTACACGTTTTCGCTTTTACCACGGTTTTTATAAAAAAACGTTGAAAATAATCAATAATAATAATTTTATTTGTTCGTGTGCCCACTGTAGGTATGCATTCCACTGTAGGTGTGCATTCCACTGTAGGTGTGCATTCCATAACAGATGTGCATTCCACTGTAGGTGTGCATTCCACTGTAGATTGTGCATTCCACTGTGAGTATGCATTCCATATGAGTGTGCCACGTCCCACTGTAGGTATGCATTCCACTGTAGGTATGTCTCTTCCCGCCATTCGGCGTTCATCCTTGACTTGAAAATGGAGAAAGAGTAATAGATGTTGCTAGATTATATAGCATGAATGAAGCTACAATAAGAACCATTAAAAAAAAAGAAAACTCAATTAGAAAGAGTATACCAGCTAACACTACGAATACGAGCACAACTTCATATATCAGAGATATTGCAATGGAAAACATGGAGAAGCCTTAATGATTTGGATAGAGGACCAAACACAAAAACGGATGCCAATTGATACCAATGCTATTACAAATAAAGCATTGCGGATTTACAAAAAAAATTAAAGAGAAGTTACCATTCTCTTCTTTGTCTGAAAAGAAGCAGACTTTCACAGCCATGGTTGGTTCGAAAAATTAAAATCAAGACACTTTCTACATACTTTAAAATTAAAAGGTGAACTGTTATATGGCGATGTAGATGCAGCGCAAGAATATCTAGCAAAAGTTGCTGAAATTGTTGCCATTAATTTATATACTCCTGATCAGGTTTTCTATGCTGATGAGTTGGGGTTATTTTGGAAAAAAATGCCAGAGAGGACCTATGTGTCTAAAGTTCGTAAATCAGCTAGCGGTCATAAAGCAGCAAAAGTTCGCATAACAGTTCTTTTCTGTAGCAACGCTTCAGGAGATCACACTATGAAACTATTAGTAATTAACAAATCAAAAATGCCTCGCGTATTTAAAGGAGTAAATATCAACCATCTTCCTGTTTATTGGAGGGCCAACAAGCGTGGGTTACTACAGCAATGTTTAATGAATGGTTTCATGAGTGTTTTATCACAGATGCCAAGAAATATTTAAATGAGAAGGGACTGCCTATCAAAGTTCTTTTATTAATTGAAAATGCACCGGGTCATCCACAAGATCTACAGCATGAGAAAGTTTTAAAATATTTTAAAAAACAACCAAATCATGCGTTTTTTGGGTACATTTAGATTTACACGGTTTTACATTAAAAAATATACAATTTCGATTTACACGTTTTTTTCCAGGAACCTATCTAACGTGTAAATCGAGAGATAGGTGTATAATAAAAAAAAATGGCATAACAAGGAAAAGCCAAAAACTAATTTCCATCATTAATTAAATTATAATGAGAGCGAGATTTATTACGATGTGTAACCACTATGTCACATAGAGATACTAAAAATTAAACTGATACAGTAAGTACTCACGATGAGGTACTGTCATATTTCTCAGCCATGACACATCTATAACGATGACACAAAACCTAAATCTAAAAATATTACCGCTTGATTATTTAAGTAAATTATTTTTAAAAAGGTTGATTTACCACAAACCGCGATTGTAAATGCCCGATTTTATAAACGTGCTTATCCTCAAAATCCGTAATTACATGTTATAACGCACAATATATATTTTTCAATTTTATATAAAATTGAAGATCATTTTATAAAGATTTATAAAATCAGCATTGGAGGAAAAGTGAACTTTGTGCATTGAAATGCAATAATAAACAATAAAACCATTGAGTAATGGTTATGAATCATTAAATCGCTATGTTGATAAAGCAGAAAGTCATCTGAATCATCAGAAAAGCAAGCAATCAAAGATTAATAATGTTTTGAACAAAGAAAGTTTTGTAGATCAAAAATCCAACTGCATAAAAAATGACAAGATTTAAAAAAAAATATGATTAAAACATTAATCTTTGTCATTTAACCAATGCAATAAAAATACCGAGACGAGAAAAAATAATAAAACTACAGCCATGGTCATAATCATTTTTTTTTAATACTTGGATTAGAATATTTGCTTTGCAATCTTAAGATTAATGCACTATCATAAACGGACATTAATAATTCATCCGAAATATAGTGCGATGCGCACGCGCATGTACAGTAATACCTCCGATAACGCGAAAGTTGGGACCGCGTTATTGGAACAACGCGTTATCGGGA
>JAGXCT010036032.1:50455-91995 GCA_022495035.1 Philopotamus ludificatus | reverse complement strand
ATGAGGACATGGATATGTGCGAGCGAGATCAACACACAGGCGCACCCAGCCAAAAGGCATAGAGTTTACGGTCGAGCTATGCATGAATAGAATGCGCTCGCGTTATCTGAACACGCGTTATTGGGGGTATTACTGTATTCAGCATGATTAGGATCAGTATCAGATATGCGGTTTTTTTTAATTGCATTTTTGGTTACGTGGTTTTGGTCATTATATATCTTGACATCTCAATTTAGTTTCCTTATTTTTTTTTATTAAACCTCGCACATATTGAATATGAGAAAAAATATATATGTAGAGTGAAACCTCGATTTTACCTTTTTAAAGGGTATCATCATAATCATTTAGTGTGGTCTTGGCTAATAACCGGAAAATTTTTATATAAAATTATGTAAATCGGCTTGGTGCATATTTTTCGGTATTTTTACATAAAGTGCATTCAATGTTATAAATCGAATGGAAAATTATTCCTGTACCTCTTCAATGCTAGTTAAATATTTCATGACATTAAAACATTTAACGGGGCTGTATAAATTGTACGCAAATAGCGGAAAAACGTGAATTCCAGGCACGTAAAAACGGGATTCCACTGTATGTATTTAATTAATCACGATAATTGATTCAGAAATATATTCATTAAGCAATCATGCATATGTCGTTCGTCTCCATTCCCCGATGGTTTATATCCATACTCCCAATTTCGATCCGAATGAAATTTGATTGAGGCGGGCGTTGTTTGATGGGCATGCATGGACCGTTTCATTGTTATCACTCTGCGACAAATCAATCAATGCCATTATTTGCGGAAAATCACGGCACCGGCGCCACTACACTCTGCGCGGAAAACGTCCAATAATTCAGTCCCAAAATGCATTAACGTTAACTGACACAATTAACAACCGTTGTGGGGGGGTGGCTGCGAAGGCTGCGCCGGAAGAGGGGGAGTCGATGCGGGGGAGGGCACGATGAGCGTGTTATGAAAATTAGGCAAAGCGTGCGAGCTAATAGAATCAACCAACCCCCCGCGACAGGAATAATCCCCCGGCATTGCTCAAATTCCGCGGAACGAATTGATGCCTCAATTTAAATTCGCAACGCAAAACGAACGAATCTTTTGTATGTGGCCGGCAGCTACAAACGTCAGACTTGATTTCCTACCCGCAAAACAGAAGCGTTTACTCATCGCGGAATGACGTGAAAGGAAACGAAAGCTCTTCCGAAAGTTATAAATGCAAACACTCGTTGCGGGAAATGGAGCGAGCGACGGACGAGCACGTCCTCCTCGTGCACCAGAGCGTCGGCTATGTGTGTCCCTCTTCCAAAAATCTGCACGTCGTATCGAAATAATACACAAACTCTGGTAAATAAGTAAATAAACCCAAGTCGCACTGTGGCGAACAACCGTAATGCGCATTTAATGCACTTAAAAGCTTCCTATTTTGGAACGGCGGAACTATCAGTTTGCAATTTGCATTTAATATACACGACCGGATGCTGGTAATTACACGGATACGCTTAAAGTTTAACGGCAACGACAGATAAGGCCGATTGTTACTATTGCTAATATGCATTCGACGATGTCTATCGCGTAACGGATTAGATGCAATACAATGTCAAGGCTGGTGATGACTTACGTCTCTCGACGCTCTTCAGACATCCGCAATAATGATGAAATATTAGCATGATTATGACGGATCTGGCACATCCTGAAACCATTATGTACCATAAAAAATTTGCCTTTAACATCAATTGCAATAAAAATAATGAATATAATTCTAGTAAATGCACAAACTATTTAGATTACTGCTGACACGAAGCGCTTATTATTTGTGACCAGTGGCGGCTCGTGGGTAAAATATTTGGGGGTGCTGCAGAATAGATACATTTTCATACACATTTAATTTAAAAATGAACAAACTCTATTCAAAACAGCATAAAATCATGAAAAAACTATGAAAATGTGGAACAACGTAGTTTACGAGTGTAGTAACAACGTTATATCACTATTATACGTTATTACAATAGCAGAGAACTGACTTTCAAAACATGTTGACACTTGAAACCACGTTGTTCCAATGAGAGCGCAAAAAGGCCAACGTTGATTTTCCAACAGAAACGAAAGATGAGAAAATATTTTTGTTAAATAAAAAAAACTAGGATAAAAAAAATGTTAGTTACCACCTTATTCGCGGCACGTATTCAATTGCTAATATAAATATCATGCTTTTTACACATTTGTTATGAGTTGCATGTCTTTTTTGACGAGTTTATTTTTATTTTCAGGAACGAATCCCATGATTTTTTTATGAGCGTGATGTATTTTTTTTAAGGTTTTGCATAAATCGTGGGATGAGTGTAATTTGAAACTTAAAACTGACTTAATGGCGGGTGTTTTTTTAACTGATCTGTCACGACGGCTCGAAAACAACGCCGACAATACCTTGATATTTAAAAAAATGATTATTCTATGAATAAAAATAGTTATAAATGATATATATTAGTACAAAAATATCGATCTAATTTTGATTTTTTTCTACTAAATAATGCGACGTGCGCACCGAGCGACGGCCCGTCGCGACTGAGGCCCGCTCCCGGATCGGGGCATGTTATTTCTCCACTGGCACAGCACGATATTATATCTCGCTCCCACTTGCACATGCGCGATGATTTTCTCGCTCATATCCGGTATGGAGCACCGCTCTTTTGACCAACGTCACTCATAATTCTTCGGAATAGTCACCCATCCGAGTACTATCTGCGCTTAGTAGCGGTTAATTTGATTGTAATCACCTTCAAACTATGACAGATCCTATATCTAGATATTCTTAATTCTCTCGATTCGAAAAATATACTGACATATATCACAGAATCTTTCGCCAGTATCAGATTTCCAAAGCCTGAATTTGATTAGGGACGATTTGAGATAATGGCACATATCAATTCCGGCCCGGGGACTTGACATAATTTAATAGGGAGAGCAATTCCCGACAAATTGAGCATGTTCCTTAATCACATCTATTTAAAAATCCGCAGCGACGCGATCACAATTGAAACCAATTAGTGTGAAATTATGCAAAATAAATGGCGGAGCGGCGCACGGAGACGACATCTCAATAATAATCGCGCGCCGCTTTGTTTGGCGGCCCCCTCGCCCACCGGATGGGGGAGAGCTGAGCGAAGCTGAGCCGAGCTCGTGGAGCTAAGCCCACTTCGGCCAGGTGAGGAATATATTCGCACGGCCGCTGTCACCGGCTGGCTGGCTGATTACACCGAGTGCCGCCGTCTGATTGATGGCAACCGACATCCGATGACTCTCATTGGCCATTGTAAGTGGCGCTGCAATTAGATTCCGTTTGCAGACAGAATATAGATGATGGCGCGCGGGAACACAAAGAGGAGCGAATCGAATTACAGTACGTCAATGGGACGTAGACCGGTGCCGAGGGGCGAGGGAGATTCCTAAATCAGTCACAAAGTGGCGGCCGTGGTATGCTACGAGCAGAGTTCCCTCGTCGATTACAACCACGAAACCAATATAATCAATAGACATCACCAAAACAACCTTGAACATTAAAATCAATAACAAAACGGACGTATTAAATTATAAAATAAACGATCGAAAAAGCTAAGTAATTCCTCTACCTACCAGAGAGTTTCCGAGAGCAACATTCCTCGAAATGAGCGAAAGGAAAAGCACATGCCAACGAGCACATCGGTAGTAAAGTACGAGAGAATTGTGCACTATGCCAACCAACAGCTTGAAAAAGTGCTTCAAGTAAATCGAACTCCTCTTCTCTAGAGTAACATGCCCCAAACAAGCTTGTACAGACGCGCAGAGGTATACGCTCATATAATACGCCTCGTGTTGGTAAATCTTCTGGAATTTCTTTAGTCTGAGAGATTGAAAAGGATCATATTACAGATAATGAATCTTAATAAGAGCAAGTTTAAAAAAAATGCAGCGTAGAGCATTTTTTTATTAAAATGCAACGCAACGAGAATTTAGTAAAACATAATTGATAATTTACAGACACATTATAAACAGTGGCGGCCTGTGGGTAAAATATTTGGGGGTGCTACAGAATATTAAAAATATGTTTTATTTCGCTCATATTTTATTTAAAATATAAAAAATAAGGTGAGGAAAAAATACTAAATAATATTAACAATAATAAAAAATGACAAGCGGCACGTGTCTCAAAGTAATTAAGAATCAGTATGACTGCGCCACAGTCGCAGCGCAACACGGAGCTAAGCGACGAGACCCCCCCTCTCCGCTACCGGCCCGCATCCGTCCAATACCCGACGCTGATAGCGCTAATATGAATTATATGTATAATCAATAGATACATATAAATAATATATAAAAATATATTATTTATATGTATCTATTGATTATACATATAAATAATATATAAAAATATATTATTTATATGTTGTTTGGGGGTGCTGCGTTAATACATCTGTATGCAGTTGTAGTTCCAAAAATGTGATGCCGAAACTAAAACACTGGATAACAACGCTCTACGAAATGTGGTGAAAATAAATCCAAGACTCCCCGTCTTAGCATTATCAGAAAATCTTGGATCAACTCATTTGACTGTGTATCGACATCTGTTAGAGCTTGGGAAAATTTCGAAATTAAGCCAATGGGTACCATGAATCGTGTGCAAGACAAAAAGTCGAGCTTTCTGCAGCGCATTGTTGCGGGGGACGAGAAGAGGATAATTTATGGCATTAAGAAACGCAAAAGGCACTGGGAAAACAAAGGACAACCACCACGATGACAGGGCCGAGTTGGATTGTATCCAGAAAAAGCGTGTGGTAGGATTTCAAGAGGATCGTTCATTTAGAGATGCTGCCAAAGGATAAAATTAATAATGCGGATGGTTATTGTTGACAATTAGAGAGATTTAAGACGAAACTCAATCAAACTAGAACTGCTCAATAGGTACGGTGCCATCTTGCATCAGGACAACGCGAATTCCAATTCAGCGAAAGACACCATAAAAAAATTAGGGACCTTGAGTGGGAGTTTCTGTTACATCTGTCTTATTCTCCGGATCTCCCTCTTTCGGATTTTTATTTGTTTCCCATTCTACAGTATTATTTTGGCACAATAAATTTGATGGTTCTAAAATATTCCGCATTCGTCTGATTTTGCTCATGATTTTTTCAGGTCTATTAAAAAAAATATTCAGAGGCCAAAAAACAATAATCTGAGCAACGTTGAATAATGATTAAACAAATTATGTTTCTGAGATATTTCTGAGAGAAGTGACTTAAAAATGATTTAGAAGAAAATGTTATAGTGATGAATAGTGATTATGAAGAAACATATAAAATCAATTCCAAGTAAAACTATCAGCACATTTTAATGTAAATATGTATTTTCTAATCGATTCTGCCATTTTTCAGGATCATTGAAATTCAGCATGTGCAATGAAAACAACGAAGTCAATCGTAAAGTTATCAGGTCACAATATTGAATTGATAAACGCAAACAACAACAAAAATGATAAGAGTAATCTTTAATTAATTCCATGAACCGATTAGTTCATTATTTATTTAGAAGATAAAAAATGAACGCCTCTAATCATTTTAAAAAATAGACAGAACCGGTTAAAAAAACCAAGACATTTTATGGAGGGGTTATTCAGCGCGTTTGTATGATCAACGGAATTACCATAAAAAAGCGAAATTTAACATTAAAACAATGCATCCATCCATCAGGGTGTTCGTTGCACGAGAGCAAAAACAAAGAAAGTCCCGGAATCGCGTTCGTGATTCACCACCGCAATAAATAAATGTGTTGCGAGCTTCCGCAGAAACTGGCAACCGACATTAAAAATATGGGTACACGTGCACACGAGCCGAAAAGCCTTCGGAGATATTGCATTCCATGTCGAGTTAACACGTACCTCGGAATTATGTGTAAAAAATATTTTTATATTTATTTTGCTGAAAACTTCTTTCAGCGCCGCCCCGAAGGGGGGTGCAAGTGGCGTGCATACAAACACCGGTTCAATCAGACAATTTGAGCCGCGGCGAGAACAATGTGTGCAGCAAGCAGCACGCGGGCCACATCCTCCCCGCCTCACCTCGTTTACTTCCGGTTTGATTTCCTTCCGTGCGGAAGCGCATTGTCACCTGAATATACGTAAAATTGTGAGCGAGCTGGCTGCCTGACCTCCACGGGCAAACTGTTCGGCGACTAAAAAAATATTAAACTGGGAAAACGTTTTAAAAAGAACCCAGGAAAATTTTTAAATGGAATAGAGTAAATAGGTCGAGCCATTAAATAAAAAAAACTGGCGTGGCCAACACAGGAATTCTACCCATTTATTTTCAGTTACTCTTCGCCACGTTTGCGAGATCAATAGTTTATCTATAATTATTTTACTGAGAATATTATACTATATATAATCATCACCAAGAGAGATTATGACCGGTTTAGTTAATCTTAAAACATTTTCATTAATCATGTCTATGGCCATATATGAAAAGCGTGAAAATTTTAATAATTAACCATATCTATAATCATGATGAGAATTACATATTTTAATTAAAGTAAAAGTACCAAAAAATATATACAAATTGCAATGTTATCGTTAAGTTATCGAAAAATAAATACATATTATTAGAAAAAACTTTGAGCTATTTGGCACCGAAAATCATCGAGCGGTTGATTGAAAAATAATTAAAATTTTTGTGACAAAATGTTATTTAAATATGCGTCTTTTTTTATGCGGCCTGAATTAAATCATGCATAAAAATAGCGTAAAACAACTCAATTTAGTAAATAATGAAATAAATACAGTGCACTCTCGATTATCCGGGTTAATGCTGGGGACGATGAACACGGATGGTCGAAGCGCAGATAATCCGAATCATCAAATTTTTTATTTTATTTTCGAATATATTATCATATACACAACACAAATTGTTGCTTACATTATTTTTTATATTCGTGGTATTTATCAAACACAAACAAATAAATTAAAAATATGTTTTATCATATCTGAAAATATAAAAGTATACTTTTATATGTACACGGATTAAAAAAATCTGTTATTTTTATTTGTTTTTGAGATTTTTCTATCGAGCTTCTTATTTTACTTCGAAATATTCTTAAAGCTATTACATTATTATAGTCAGTTCCCCTTTGTTCGTACGTCTAATCTAATAATGTTTCCAATACCAATTCAATGCTTTCATGACTAACGTAACCGCAGGTATCTTCTTCGCTTATAGTATTAATGTCATTTTCTTTCTCTTGGTAACAAGAGAAACGATAATAGGATCGTCCATGTTCAAGTACAGAATCATTTTAAATCCTTAGTTAGGCCATATCTCTATGTTTCCATATCCGTCTTCAAAAAAAAATTAAATTTTCCAATAATCCACATTTCCAGATACAAAATTTTCTTCATTCTCTTCAAATCCATTAATTCTGTTTTGCCGGAGAATCTTTCTCCATGATTGAACGGTGATTTTACGAAAGTTAGTAGGTTTTACTTTTGACCAAGATTGTGCTATCCATGTATAGCATCCAATACCATCATTTTTTTCCAAAATTGAGTCAGATTATCATCTTCCTCGACAAGAGTTTTCAAGGAAGTTTTGACGATAAAGGCGTTTGATTGATGATATAACACCTTAGTCCGTAGGTTGAATCAGTGATGATGTAACATTAGGGGTGTTGTAATCCGTAAGTCCATCACGATCTGTCTTAATATGCTTTCATTCAGATTAAGGCAGGAGCATTATCTAATATACAGTACTGCTTTATGTGGCAAGCACTTATTTTTCAAAAATCACTTACTTTTAGAACCCATTTCTTTTTGAACCAATCTTCGAAAATTTCCCTGTCCATCCATGCCTCTTTCTGACCATAATTATCGACGGGAAGATTTTCTATTTCAGTTCCCTTAAATGATCGTGGTTTTGCTTTCCAGCCTTGAGTTTATTTTATGAGTTCTGATGAACACGGCACATAACAGATTCATTCTTTCTTTGATTTATGTCCAGAAGCGGACTCTTCTCATCGAAGCTAGCGTTTTGTTGGGAAAGCTTACTTCGAGTACAAGCCAGTTTCATCCTGCATTATAATTTGATCAGATTGCAAATTTTCTCTTTGCAAATATTCTTGAAATTCGACACAGAATTCGTCAGCAGCTTCAGCATTTGAACTGAGACGTTCTCCCTGAATCGTAAGCTGACGAATCCCGTGTCGCTGTTTGAACCTCGTCATCCAGCCTGACGAGGCGTTGAAACTTTCTTTAATTCCTAGATTCTCGTGAAATGTTTTTGCACTTCTTCACTGCTAGGAAGCAAAACAACTGAATAAACAAACTACGAAAGACATTTGGAAAGGGACCGAAGATTTCGTGAACGTTAGATTTTTTTTTAGAACAGTAAAGTCCCGAGAGCTCCTGATATGGGTAATAAATATCGAAATTAATGGCGGGGCGACGTTTCTGCGTGTCCCTATGCGTATTTCTTTCAAACAACATATTCAAGATCGCTGATTCATTAATGATCTTATAATCCTTAATGAAAAAATCAATCAAAATATTTTCAGGCACGGATAATCCACCAAACCGGATAATCCATGCACGGATAATCGAGAGTACACTGTAAGAATGCGTTTTATATTTCTTAAAACCATTATAACATGACAACATTCTTTTCACATTAATCTATGGAGAAAAAATTTACAGAGCCGCGCAAAATCGCAAGATCGATAAAAAGATGCGGGTTTAGGTGTACGTTTCGCCTGAAAACAGCGGGTGCTTGAGTGTTAATATCGCACCTTCAGTAGGAGATGGGGGATTGAAGGATTTAGCTATTAATGAATTGCTAGAAGAACATGAGTTAATAAATTAATTGATATGGCTACATTAGTTCCTCTTGATATTAAAAGTAACAACGAAAAATCTGGTTAAATTTCAACAGATTGAATCAGCAAATGAAAAGAAAATAGAAATGCATTTCCTAAATAATGATCTAGATATGCAAGTTTGACGCGTAATTAATATTGCATAGCTAGATATGAACAGATTACTGATGATTACAGATAAATATAATTGAAGGCATTGGTGATGTTGACACATTCAGCTAATAAGATAAAAGAAAATCCGTTATTTTGTAAATTTCTATCGAGAACGACAGTGAATTATACTTCTTATCTATGTTTCAATAAATTAAAAAAAAAATAAGTACATATTTCACAAATAAAATGACTTATCCACCACTTTTCTGTATACGGTACATTTCCGATTATCCGCTTCCGTATTATTCGGTATGCTGATTATCTGTGCTCGAATTCAATTCATACATTAAAAGATTCGAAAAGGGGGAATCTACAACGAAGCTTTCAGAAAAATATGGAGTCGGTACCCAAACTGTTCCCGACCGCATCTGAAACTCGCAAAATTAAACTTTTGGTGATTGGAAAAGTAAAAAACCAAGATTATTTACAGCCGGAAGGGAAAATGGATGGATAAAAGGATCACGAAGATTGGTTCAAATTTAAACGGGTTTCAGAAGTGAGAGATTTTTTGAAAAGTAATAGATTGTCACAGAAAGCAGTGCTGAAAACAGAACTTTTCATCCAAATAAAAGCATATTGAAAACAGACAATGGCCTTATCCTTGCAAATTTTAAACCACATAATTCCACCTCTTTAATTCAACACATCTAAAAAGAGGGTATTTCTTTAATGAATCGAGAATTCCGCACTGTCCTTCTTGAAACCTTACGTAACGAAGATGACGAAATGCAAAATAAGTACTCGTCCGATCGTGAAAGAAAATTTTAGGACACGTAAAAGGAGATAACTAGAGAAAAATCTAAATAAGACTAAAATTTCAAAACCATTAAAAGATTCTAGTAAGACAATCAAAATCACAGATTCAATATTAAATATTAACCTAATTAAATCTATTTTAACCGATCCGTCGGGGCAGCTCGAAACCAACATAGTCGTCCGAAGGGTCTCTATTTCCTATGGAAAATAGACCGAAAGAGTTTCAAGTCAAGATATTGATGAATTATTTTTCACGATTTTTCTAAGAATAAACATAGTTAATAATGTATGCTTATTTTTTCGATATTTTGGGTTTTTTAGCTAAACAATATGATGCGTAAATAACGTATGTCGTATGATGAGGTACTGAACCCCACCAGTTTCATATGCGCGTTCACCGAACCCTTATATCATTACGTCGTACGATTTTTCATAATATCGTACAATAAGTCGGGTGTGTGTTTTGACCACCACCGACCCGGGAGACTGACTCACCGAACCCCTGGGGTTCGATCGAGCCCAGGTTAAGAACAACTGCGGTAGACCACTATATTCTCACGTACGTGTCACTAGTGTACGTTTCTCTCGCACTTGGCACATCTTACCGGATGTGAACGAGAAAAATCATCAAGCGCAATAGCAATGAATAATATTGTTTTTATTTATTTAATAACTGTGGACAAAAAGGTCAATGATTATTGCAAATATTTATTTTAGACTTTTTTTAAACAAAATAGTTATTCATGATATGGTTCATAATTTGGTCGATATTTTGGATTTTCTACTAATCAGTATGAGCGTAAATGACAACCACACTCGGCGATGTTCCGCCGCAGACTGAGGACACGCCGCCGAGTTATCGTACCCGTGGCAACAGAAGTGAATATGATAGTTTTTATTTTTTTTCGCAATTGCTGACAATAAAAGACAATGATTATTTATAATGAAATTTTTAGACGAATACAAAAATATTGTGACAGGTATGATTAATATTAAAAGAGTTATTGGGAAAAAAAATAAAAAAAATACCCCATCAGCACGGATAGATTAAAACGAAATAAAAATTAAAAGTTCAGATTATCAGAGATTGTACTGTATTTATAAATCTCGTTTTACACGATGATCCAACACGGAACCAATCTTCCGTGTTAACGTATTCTCAGACACAACGGTCAATTACGGTATTTTTTTATGTCGCGTGGGACACGACGTCAATTGACGTACTTTTCGCCGAACAGCGGTACATACCGAGATAATAATAATAGTTTAAATATAATAATAGGTTATTCGCATACGTTTTTCGAGTGTCCGCGAATGTGTTTCATTTTTTAAAAAATTATATATTACTGAAAACTTCTAGATGATATTATAAGTGGACGATATTTCACCCTCACGATATGTATATCGAATCGTCGAAGAAAAATACAGTAAATGATATTCATATGCGATAAGTTCGATGGTAAGTCGCTTATAAAAAAAACTCTTTGATATTATCATCAACGTTATAAAGTATACGTGCGTTTGTACCTTAATATTATGATTTTCTAAAAAGCCATATACGAATAATATTTTCTTTACACGCGTCTATCATATTAAATTGAATTATGCGCGATAGTAAAATATTAATGCATCATAAAATCAAAGCACGCGTATCTCAAGACTAGACTGTGCCGCGTTACATACGAATGAGGCGGCGTGCTGATAACAGGAATGATTAAACTAATCCCGATTTTGTTTATTTACCGAGATGAAATTTCATTACCAGTTCCGGCAATAGAATGTTAATTAATAAGTCGTTTTTTCGCACCGAGCTTAATAAGCTCCCGGTAAAATGCTAATGACACCACAAGACTGCAGAAAGTAGGTCCTTCGAGTTGCTTTGAGCTCCCGACGGGATTCTCCCGGGGCTCTGCGGTCAAAATTCAATAAAGCGTTCGTTACGGTGTTGTGATGCAGTTCAGGTGGGTTGCATGGCCCTCTGGCGAGCCATACGAATTTCTAGTCTTGTTAATTTGCATCAATTTCGCTCTAATCAGGGGTGGGCAAACGCCGTAATTTATTGGTAAACATTCGACAATATTTCGGTCGCCGACAGAGTTGCGCAGTCGACCCGTCTGTCTGTCTGTTTTGCAATTCTGTTTCGCTTTACAATGTAAATGTCGCCGTCCCGTGCTTGCATTTAAATTATCCTGATAAGAAACTGCGAGCAGCAGCAGCAGCAGTAGCAGGGCGGAGAAGTGCATTTGTTTTGTTGCACTTCCAATCCGCATTTTGCATACAACCACCCTCCGAGTCAAGACCCATAAACACGATTGTCGTCTCCCGGAACTTTGCTAAACGGAATAATGTTTATGATTTAATTACCGACGGCATAACTGCTCTTATATATATAAAAAAAAAAGTTAATTGTGCAATTAATTGGAAAAAATATACAATGAATCGGAAGCTGAACAAAATTAATTAACATAAAATACATGATTAAAATTAATAATACGAAAGCCCTAATATTTTTTCTAGGGAAAAACACGTCATTAGCATAGAATAAATGAGGTATGAAAAACCGCAAATGATTTTCTAGAATTATCACAATCTAGTTCATTATCGTAGCGAATGATTTAAATAATTAGGGTAACGAATATAAATACAGCATGTGTTTAAGTCAAATATAATAATATTTATATGTCTGATTCTTTGACTTTTTTTCAGAAATTAAATATTCAAGTTAAACGAAAGCTGGAGAACAATGCTATCCACATTCGGACGTAATTTATAAGTGCATCTCACAAATAATGAAGGATTTTAAAATGCTATATGACGAAGAATTAATTATAATGGCTTCAGCAAACATTATTTCAGACGATAGCAGCAAGACGCAAAGGAATTGCCACTCAGCGCTGCAACACTCAAAGAAAAACTAAAAATGACATAACAGTTGGCGAAACAATTTTCTGGAGAACGACCCTAATTTCGAGCGTGGTCAAAAATTTAGAGATGACTCGAGAAAAAATACCGGAACCAGAAAAGAAGGAATAACTGAATTTGTGGTGAAAAAAAATACAATTAATATCGAATAATACTTTTGTAATATTATAGTATTTAATTATTTATGATGCAGATATGGTAAATAATTGTAGTTGATGAATAAAGAACGCACGTGTCACTCGTACGTTTCACTCGCAATTGGCACATCGCACCGGATGCGAGCGAGAAAAACCATGTATAAAATTTATTCTTTAGACTTTTTTAGACAAATATTAAAAGTTTGTAACATATAGGATTTATACATAGAATTATTGGAGAAAAATAAAAAAAATGGGATGCCCCATCGACACGGCTAGATTAAATAAGAGTCATATATATATTTAAAGTGTTCATAATAATTACTAACGCGTGTGAATATGAGGCCGATTCCCAGGCAATTAAACCATTTTGAAAATAAGTACAAATAATTACAAATCAATAATGAATTTATTCAGATACAATCTTTAATATGTCAATTATTGCTTATCTAATTTCAATGCGAGCTTATCGTACTATATACTGATTATTAATTTACATATTAGTAAAAATGTATATAAAACATTTTTAATGCAAAACTTATTAATGAATTATTCTTGAAATTATCCTAAAAGTCGTAGAAAAATGTATTTAACTTAATAAAATTCATTCATTTTTACGTGATTTTAAAATAACAAGGGTAGAAAAATTAAATAAGCATTAAAAAATTGTCTTTTTTTCCACAAAACAATTACTGAAAATTTCGACTGAATAAATATATTTCTAATTTTAATTAAAATCCATGAAAATATGTCTAAGTGAAGATAAAAAGTCGATTTTTAATAAGGAAACTTATTTTACTCTATTGCTGTACATGATTTGTTGTTAGATATCGAAAAGCGCTTCGCGTGTTTTGGTGTGTTTGACGATTTTTGTTTGTAAAATAAATGGAAAATACAGAAAGAATTATTGACAAAAAACAACACTGTTATAATTCCTCAACCTTCGTATTAGCTGGACATGGTCCATTGCGACTTCTTTCTACACTCGAAGATAAAACCGCATAAAAATATGCTATAGAAAATTTAATATACACCTCTAAACGTGAATTTATAAATATATATATACCGTTTTAAAAATCGTATTAGTCCAATCGAGGGATGATTGTACACCCTGGCCTCGAACAACACGTCATATGGTTCCACAAAAACGTCGTGTATTACAAATCCGTGTTATACGAGGTTTGAAGTTCATACAAAAATAGTCCTTGCGTTCCAAAAAAAATCCAAGTTACGATAAAATATATATTTACATATTTATTGAAAAAACTTAAATATAATAAATCATTCATTCATCATCGCTATCACTTAAAATTATGTATGTTTGACTATTTTTCGAGATCGGTTGTGAGTGTTATCAAACCATCCTCTTCTAGCATGAAAATTGTGATTCTTGATCTTCAGATGACGACTGCTCGGTTCTTTTTAAAATATCATAATTTTTTAATATAAATGTTTCTGTCTATAGGTATGTTTTTGTCATTCCAGACTTCTATGCATATCATAAGAGCCCTTTCCATCTTTTATATTATAACTGACCGTGTACGCGCAGTATTTTCATAGACCGTGTTATACGAGGCCAAGGTGTATTTATATATAAACCGAAAATTCCGTGTATTTTTTATCAAATCTCGTTAAATGCTTTGAATTTTTGCAGTAATTGTAAAAAAATATTGAACAAAAATTACAAAAGTATTCAATTTATTCGATTGTTAGGAAAAAATATTGCAAGATAAAATTGATAAAAAATATATTTTACATCCCCTAATACGAATTTTTTTGCGTTTGTCTCTAAAATATTTTTTTATGAATGAAAACGGTATATTTTTCCAGCATCTTTTTTTGTGCACACAGGATAATATATGTGCGTACTTATAGAGACGGAACGAATATTTTAGAATCGAATCGAATTACGAAAGGGGTCGCCTTTTCCTACGAAATTCAATCCGCGACGGAAGAAAAAATACAGTCCTTTCGGGATCATCCGCAGAGCACTTTGCCACTTTTGATAGTAAAAACAAAACCGCGATGGAAACGAAAACAAATTCGGCTCTTCAGGAATTCGTCAGAAAACAGATGGATCTGAGGAGAAATTCTAGAACAACGAGAGATAATATATTTCGTCGGTTCGCGCCAAATACATTCGATTAAAAATGGTATATTCACTGTGCGATAATATCGCAAGTTCATTGAACTCTGCACCTGATGCTTGTTTGTTTGAAATATGCGATCGAAGAAAATTCCTGGCGTTTTCCGTTTGGAAAATATGTCTTTGTCACTTTGTAACGGATGACAAACGTTTTCGGTAGTTTATACACACGAAGTTGCAAAGTCAAATTCACACCTGTCACATTCAAAAGTTTCGCCGTTGGATTCAACAAAAAAAATATTCTTTTGTTTTGAAATTAAATTCAAATGTTTATCTATACATACAATTGGCGAATATGCGTTTAGATAATAATCGTATAAACACCAAGGACATGCCGAATCGTTCGACGATTTTGCGACTACCAAGGTTATATCGGAAACGTTCACATGTAGCCGCGCAAATCGCACAATTTTACGGTATATGCGAAATAATAACAAAATCAGAACATACCGCCAACGAGCATGTGTCGCCGATTTCGTTATATTTACAGTATTTCCAGAATAAACATGTCACGCTATACAAACACAAAACATAACAAATCGAACGAACGTATATTTTGATGAATTATAAATGTAATCGCGTTTAAATTATTTACAGTAGCCGTTCGGCGGGGTACACCATCAGCTGACATTTGGTTAAATTCGTTCGCGATCGGAATCTTGGTGGACAGTTTATCGAAATGACACTGAGGTGATGGGACTAGGATACGAACCTGTGTCGACGAAGGCGAGGGCGGCGGCGCTGGCGGGGCACGAGCGGGGCGAAGGCGGCGACGGCCGGGCGGCGCGAGAGCGGCCCGCGAGTGACAGCCGCCGCGGGGGACCATAACACACTGGGTTGCCATGCACAAAATTTCTAGCTACACATTTCTAGCTACAATCGAGACGCGGTAGCTACTTTTTACTAAATAAAAATTATTCTGAAAATTATAATAAATACACAATATCACAATTTAATACTATACTTTTAATATATATAAACTAAATAAAAATAATTTATTCATATTTTTATATAAAAGCTAAAGGAAAGTCCGTACTCTGAATATTTTTAACATAGAAGGGTAAAAAATATGTTTAATGCAATTATGACATCTCATCTTAATTATACAATAATAAAATCTGCATGCAATGCATGGAATTCTATTTTATAGTCTCGGCCAACTTATAACGAATATTACGAATTTTTGCATTTTATAGAAAACGGCGATCTAATGGAAGCCTAGTAGCAGTATATTAACATGAAAGTTTGTAGACATTGCCTATTTTCTTTTTTGTCTGTGTTTAATATCTGATATAAAGTAGAAGCATAATCGGAGGGCTGATTGTACAACAATAAAATTATCCTACACCTTTTTATGATGTGTTATACAAATCGAGTTCTTCAAAGAAGCCATAAATAAAAAAATAGCATTGATTTTTATTTCCTAGGTCAACTGTATAATTACTATATCCCTGTATAATATACTATACGAAACTCATTTGTTCATCAGTGGATCGCTACGTAGTAACGTTTAAATTTTAAAACAGAACGTCCTTTGTTAAAAAAGGGAAAATTGTAGTTCATTGACTGAAAAAAATCAATCCGGGATATATTAAAATTAATGTATCTAAAAGTTTATAATTAGCAACAAATAGAACGAAATCCAAGAATTGATATATTGAAATGACTGAAATTAGCATCATCAACTCTTAATTTAGTAATTTCTAAGATGAATGAGATTTACGATTCAATGAAAACGTGCGTTAAATCATATAAGGGTTTAGTTTTAGTAATAAATATTCTACACACTATCAATAAGAAAAAATAGCGGGAGAGCGCACTATTCTAAATTTGTATATTATTTTGATAAATGCATTATATTTTTTTTTAAGAAATTAGAATCTAGTCTTTTATTATTATGGCTGCATTTAAGTGTTTATTGGGACCACACGGTATACGCCATATTTAACGCTGGCAATACTGTTATGTTACTGACATAACCTTACACCGATTATGGGTGCACTGTATTAATCTGTTGTTTAAATCTCATTGAATAAGATATAAATCAACGCAAAATGGCTTTATCAAACATTGTTAAAATATTTAAAAATTTGCCTAAATTTTCATCGCATTTTTTGAATAGAGCTAGTCAAAATATTATTCCTGCGTCAAATGTATTTGCAAATAAATTCTCTACACCGGCGCCGCCTTCGGTTCAAGATAAATTGATGCAGTTTTTCGACGAAAAGAAGAATTGGGGCGAAATGGAGATAAGAGTTGGACGATCATGGACCCTCGACGAACTGAGAATAAAATCAAATACTGATCTCCACGTCTTGTGGTACGTATTACTGAAAGAACGTAATATGCTTTTCACAATGGAACACGAATGCAAAAGGGCGTTTGAACTCTTTCCGAATCCAGAGCGTATCGACAAAGTCGAAGAATCCATGAAAAACTTGGAAAGTGTCGTAAGAGAACGAAACACCGCATATCATTTGCTGGAGACCGGAGAAACTGGCGAACGGCCATCAAAATTGCTACCAAATCAATTGGGAATACGCTACAAGTACAGATTCACCGAGCATCAAATTCCCAGGTTCATGAACACAAAATGGAGAGAAACGCATATTCACCGTTTTGGAGGACACGCAGTCAATAAATTTTTACGACTCTACCATGAAAAAATATATAATGAAAAACGCAAATCTAGAAATAGGAATTTCAATCATGTAGTCAGTTTGATGAAACGTTTTCCAAATCTTGATATGGATAAAATTAAGACTGACTATCCTCAAGTTGATTTAAATAAAGCTAAAAAATCCAGAAAATCTCGAGGACATTATATTCCGCAAGATTTTCAATAAATATTATTTATGTAATTAATACAGAATAAACGAATATTACTACTTAGTCTATTATTCTATATATTTTATTTTAACTTTTCCACGTTATTCATCTTAATACAATTGAGTCAATAAATTGACACTCTGAACCTAAGATAGTTAATATCTTATATGCATTTTTTAACCCTTTCCATTCTGACCATTTACGTTCTGCTCACATTAATTATATTTTATATATAACATAAGATTTTTATTGGTAAAATGATTAATAAACATCTACAGGGTTTTATCTGATATCCTATTCAATAAAAGATTTGTTATAAATAAATAGAAAAAAAAGTGGTTCAATTTATTTTCTAAAAAATCTTTTTGGGCTAATACATCTGACTCATGGAGTGGAAAAGGTTAAGGATTGTCATTTTGAATAATATAAAAATAAAAAAGGCATCACTAGGAAAATATTGAAGATTTTTTTATTTATTTACCAAAAAATAACATTTGAAAATTATTGAATAAACATTTAAAAACATAATATAAATTTACAAACACTATAGCGTCATTACACATGAATAAAATTATTAGATATTGATGCAATTATGGTTATTGAAACGTAAACGATAGTCAACCACGTTTATTAGCATTATGCATCAAAATTCTTAGAATAAAAAAATATAATATTATTTTGGAAATTGACAGACAAATAAATGATTAAATAAACCGTATACTGTAGATTGAGATCGTTGTATTTTAGGTATCGCAATATAATTTATTTAAAAGAAAAAACGTAACGTGCTGGTCTGGCCATAGCGTGTGAAATAAGTCAACAGCTGGAAAACCAGTATTAAATTAACATTTATAATTTAAAAAAACAATACAGTGAAGCCTCGATCTATCGTTCATTGTATTCCGGTATTGATTATTTTAAATTATTATTCATTATTTCGTTTTTATTCATTTGGAACATATGAAGAAGCTGAATTTACGCTAAGTCGACGGATCTGGGAATAATCATTTTTTTTAATATCACAAGGATGTTACGACCTTTATTTTTTTTATATAAGTTCAAGTTGAAACACAACACAGTCCACCTCATAAAAAATATTAATTTGACTTTAGGAGAGGATGTCCACTTTTGGTTTGAAAAATTTCATACTGAAAATATTAACCTCGAAAATAAGCCTATGATAGGCCTCAAACTATCATCAATGATGAAAGATTGAGGAATATCCTTGTTAATAATCCACAGATGACTGCTCAGAAACAAGTGGCAGACCTCGAAGTTAGCCTTATAATCGTTTCACGACATCTGAATGCCATAAGGTAAAAAAATGTATAAATGGTTGTCGTAAGAGTTGATGGACCTGCGTAACACATGTACGCTACTGATTCTTAGAAACAACACTGACCCAGTTCTGAAGAGATTCGTTATGTACAATGAGAAGTGGATACGATATAATCATCAGAAGAGATTAGTAAGTGGCTAGACAGTAATCATGCGCCAAAACAATCCCCAAAACCAAATTTACATCCAAAGCAGATTATGGCGAAGAGTATGAGGTGAAACCATCACAGCCGAATGGTATTGCAAAGAAATCTAAACCTAGCCGTGCCGATGGGGTCTATTGGGGACCCCAATTTTTTGATTTGTCTCGAATAACCCTTTTATTATAAATCCTACATGTCACAAGCTGTTTGAATATGTCCAAAAATGTCTAAAGAATAAATAATATATATAATCATTGTTCTTTATTGTCTACAATTGCGAAAAAAATAAATAAAAACAACAATATTCGCTTCTGTTGCCATGGGCGTAATGTTTTTTCTCGCTCACATCCGGTATGATGTGTCAAGTGCGAGTGAAACGTAAAACTAGTGACACGTGCTGCGAGAACGGAATTAAAAGTGAGATCATCCTGCATATTTCCCTGATGTTTCTTGAACATATAGGTTAATTTCTTCACTAAAAAATATTCAAATACCTAAACGTTATCTTAACAGCGTAAGATGTCTTCGTAGCCTCATCAATATATACATGAAATCGTTGCCAAAAGACTGTTGATGCAAATGGATTATATTTTGATTAATTCTTTCGACGCGGCACGCATCATATGAAACAAACACGAATCGGGTCTACATTAAGGCAACCAACGTTGAGAGACAACAAAAAATGAGAGTCAAGTGTTGGGGTTAGCTATAAAGATCAGTTCACAAACGCTTCTAACTAATAATAAATTGATAACCAATCCCATGAAAGTTAAAGAAAGCAATCAAAATATAAATTAAAACATACCACTAGAGTTTAAGAGTGAAATCGCGTCCGAAATTGAGTCCGTATCTGGGATAAGAGATGGAAAAAATATTATACATACATTATTTGAAATTTAAATAAAATAATTATATTTTAGTTAATGTTTGTTTATTGATTATGTGTCCGGTCAAGATTCCCATTTTTTAGCACTTTAAGCTTTTGTTCAATTTATTACGAAAATATATCGAATCTAGATTATTTCTTCAATGAAGATGTAAGAATACATCCTAAGTGTTTCATAGTTTTATGATAGGAAAATGGTATATTATATCAATGAAATAAGGTGTAAACAAATAACTTTCCCAAAAAAATAATATAGCATAAAACAGTACCAAGTACAGATGCAGATTTGTGATTAAAAAATTATACTGTTATATTTTTTACTAACAAAATCGGAGATTTTATATGTTCCAAACCAATATTACGATTGAACTCGTGATAATTTGATTAATTATTTAAAGCTTCCCGTAAAAACGATAAATCTAGGTTCAATTGTACATGCAAAAAAAATGTTTAAATAAAAAAGAAACAACTGGATGGCACCGCCAAAAATTAAAAAAATATATGCAACTAAAATATCTAGGGTTTAAGCCTCCGGAGCTGAAGAGAAAACCATTTTATTCAAAATATAGTAAAATCGTTTAAGAAATCAACTAAAATTATTGTATTATTTGAATGTATTTAAATAAATCGTGAATTCTACGATCGGTTTTTAAATCGGCGTATATTGTAACAATCTGTTTAAGAATTCTAAAAATTAGTCTATATTGTTTCAAACAATCTTCGCTCAGAGTCAAACAAGGATGTTCTTCTAATTTTTTACTTATCAAGAGTATTTGGGAGTTGTAATCTGACGCAAATTGTTTTTCGCTCTTCTCGTATTCATTATTCAATAATCGATCTCGTAGCTCTCGGCGATTTTCTACACTCTGCGGACTATTATATTGAGCCTGAATATTTTCCACATTATATAAATCCAAATACGATTTCAATGATGCATATAAAACTAACAAAAACATTTGCATTGAATTCTCCGTTGGTGCAGTTTTGATTGTAGAATTGTTTAATTTAGTATCCTCGTTAACTTTTTTTGATAATTTTAACTTTGTGAGTATTCTAGCGAAGATTCGCTTCGTTTCAGTCGTTGGGAAATTTTTTTGAATTAATTTTCTTTTGAAACTGTTGTTTATCTCGGAAGACTCCGGGAACGTTAACCATTTCTTTTCTTGAAATATATGTAATATTAATTCGATGAAATTTTCTTTATCGGTATTCACAAAAGTTTTCAAAATGGCACTGTTCAGGAAATATTTAAGACATTTCGATTCGATTTGACTCACTATTTTCATTATTTGAACAAAGTTTTCATCTGAAAAAATAAATAAATGATTCCATAAAATAGAAATAAATATTTCAATGTTATTATTGATTTATACCTTTGATAATTTTAAACATTTCTACTGCGAATGTAGTCATGTGTTTCCCGATATTTGGGTATATACACTCCGTAGTTCCTTCGCATAGATAGTAAGTATTAGACATTACATTTATTAATCGCTGAAATAAATATACTTAGTTAAATGATTGATAATGTAAAATATTAAATGAAAAAAATGAGGTAATTACAGAAAATATACGTATATTAGTAGACGGAAAATCTAGTTTAATTAAATTAGTAAACAACGTAAAAATCTGGCGGCAAATTGAGTTGACTGTCCCTGTATAAAATGGATTTTCATTCCATAAAACCCATGCCATTAACGGTTTATGGGGTCCAAACATAAATTTGTTCGGACTGTGATTGTACCTGCAAATAAATAAAATTGATCAACATTGAAATATGGAGGGCGATAAGCCGGAGGTATTTTTTTAAATACTGTTACTTTAAAGTAAAATAATGTGAAACCATTCCAATTTTTCTAGATAACCTCGATTTATGTTTACTTAATTTTTTCACAAGATTCAAATTTACAATTTTCCATAAAATCGTTTTTTCGTATTTACGGTATTTACGATATTTGCGTCATTCCAGCAAGGAGGACACATATGTCCTCGCGGTACTCAAACGGTTAATATATTTATCGCAAGGACACATTAATATCGTTATCGTTTTCAAAACGTTTTTCTCCTAGTCCTTAACATATCATATCATATGCGCAACAGCCCTAGTGTAGAGCCCTGGCCTCATTCAGCACCATTCTTCATCTCATCCGATCCACAGCTAAGTCGCTCCATTTTCCGGTCAATCTCAATGATGCAGCGATCCGCTGTACACAGTCCAAGCACCTCAGCCTCAGTCTTTCTGTACTTCAGAGACAGGAAGGTTTGTTGATCAATAGCCTTTTCGGTAGTTAACTGTCCCACATCCTTGACTCGTGTCCGGTGTCTAGCTACTCTAACATGCTAACGGACACACCATTCCCCGTTGTCGAATACAAGTCCAAATAGCTGTTGCAGAATCCCTCTCCAGGATATCCAGTTTTCACTCATCTAAAGTAGCACCAGTGTGCGAGCATGGTACTTCTTTGAATCATCAAATTGGTTAAATTATCTTTTGTTATTAACCCTTTATAGGGCAAAGGCTGAAATTGGTGAATATATTAACCAGTCGCTTTTAAGGTCTATATTTCCATGAGCGCCCATAGAAATGTCAACATTAGTACCGCAATATGTTGTCGAAAAAGTTCTTTGGTTAATATATTGTTAATGACAATAAGTATTGTCAATAACAATAAATATCCAAAATAAATAATTTGCCCTATAAAGGATTAACCTAGCCGTGCCAATGGGGACCCCAAATTTTGTTTCCCTCTTTTAATATAAATCCTACGTATCACAAACCTTTTCATTTGTCTAAAAAAATCTCAAGAATAAATATTATAAATAATCATTGTTCTTTATTGTCTGCAATCGCCAAAAAAAAATAAAAACAACAATATGCGCTCGCCTCTGTTGACACAGGCACGATTTTTTTCTCGCTTGCGTCCAGTACGTTGTGCCAAGTGCTAATGAAGCGTACGAGTGACACGTGTTGTGAGAGCTCAGTCTGGGGCGAGACATTGCCGAGTGCAAATGTCATTTACGCGTCATATTGATTAGTTAAAAAATCCAAAATATCGCCCAAATTATGAATAACTATTTTTATTCCATTAATCATTTTAAAAAAAAAATGGAATGACTTGAAATTCTGGGGTTCATAAGATAGCCGCCCGAGATCTGGCCAGAATATTTATGTCTTCTGCATAAGCAAAAGGCGGTACCGTTTGTTTAAGCTTTTAACCAGAATGAAAAATATACCTGAAACTTATGAGTTCCAGATGTCCTCACAGATTAAATGATTACATTCCGTCAGAAGATGAGGTCATGGCTTGTAGGTAACAATAATCTGTTATGATAGTGTTAGTTGACAGCAACTGAGCTTAGTATTGTGATAGGTCAACTTTTCTTTGGCCAGGGGGAATATAACTGTAAGAAACTAATGACCCCTGCAGTCTTTAAAAAAATTGTTATCTATGATGGATGATTAGTGCTTTGGAAATTTTCTGTCATGCTATTCATCCATAGTTATATCCATATACCAAGATTTCACATTTTTTTCAATTAAAAAAAGGCCAGTTTATACTAAATCTAAATTAAAAAATATTTTTTAACCCTTTAACTGCTACGAAAAATTCAGAAAAGGGTTATAGATCGCATTCTGATCCAAATAAATTTACAAAAAGTTTCCAGCACATGTAGCTAGCGTCTGCTGTTTATAGGCAGTTGTCACACCGGCGTGACAATAGCAGTTAAAGGATTAATGTATATAAAATTAACTTACGCTGTTATCCATATCGCCAAATCCCTTTCTAATAGATCAACAATAATATCTAATACAAAAAATAATCTTTTTATTTTTTCGACATTACTGAGCGTTGCATAAGTCTCTTGTTCCGTTTTTAATAAATAGGCTTCACTTAAACTTAAACTAATATCACATTTGGCATCAATTTTGGTCGTACTATTCACAGATTCATTGCTCGAATAATATTTCAATATTTCTTGCAGTTCATCCAGAACAAATTCAAAAATACCACCATTTTTCGTATACTTTATATTATCGTTGTGTTTTTTTAACGGCTTTGTTAAAAAATTAATGTACAATCGTCTTATGACTTTAGCGCACGGTGGATGAGTAGTAAAATATAATTTGAATGTGCTTAAACATCTTTGCAGAATCATGTGCAGCGGTTGTTTCTGAACAGGATCGTTGTGAGAGTTCTGAAATTTGAACTAAATGATATATAAAAATTATATTTAGTTTTAAAACAATATTAAATGATATTATTACCAAAATAATTTCAATAATGCACAGCAAATTCTCAACGCTGGGATATTTATTCGGTCTCAAGACGTCTTTACAAACGTTCAATGCCTCATTCCACATTTTAGCATTGAAATTAATTTTAAACGCTTCCTGTTCGTGTGATAGCATTTCGTATAGATTAACCTTTAAATAAATAAATATAATTGAGCACATATCAATTCATAATATATCTGAAATCTATGCCCGGTACTGACTTTAGATTTTCCATGATTTTTTTGACACTGCTTTGGATCTATACAACAATCCGGCAGCGTCGAAATTCCTAATCTTGATTTAATATCGTAAAATTCGTTTCTAGATATTATTTGACAGGCTTCAATAAACTTGGATGCGTTACTAGATTGAACATTTTTTGAGGTAGAAGTACTCTCTTCGTCGTCAATAATTTCTTTTTTAATCACTACAGTATCAGTCACTTGTGTATACTTTGCGTCGTTAGAATTATCCGACGGCGGATGTATTTTTAAACGTTTTAGCGGTGATATGATATCGTTCGAGTTTATGTTATTGAATTTGCGTTTGCTGTATTCACTCTGTGGCGATTTATTTTCAGCTGACTTTTTAACTCTTTGAACTCTGCGTTTTTTACATGGAATATCTTCAGATTCGTCCGATTCACAGCTCATTTCCATGGTATAGTGTAATTTGGGCGCATTCTCAATCAATATGTTCGTATCTTTCGAATATTTACAATCGCCGTTAGATTTAGATCTACTTCGCAGAATACGATTGTTTAATATGTGTGAAACCAATTTGTTAACATTTATGTCACTTTTACAATATTTTAATTTATTTTCCATTGATATTTAATTATTGCGAACCATGTAAAAGCCGATATAGTAGTAATGAACAATCATATCCGTACACAAAGCGAGGACGCGCGCGCGAAATGTGACAGATACCTAAATATGCCAATGTTGCCATTATTGAAAAATCATGAAATTACATTATAATAATTTGACGTCAATAATTAATTTAAAACTACAACACATTTGTAACATATATAATAACAATTGAGTGTGTGTGTTTTTTTTCTTATTCTCATTCATATATTTATCACATTTTATTATGAATTCTTCATAAAGTACGTCATATATAACCCCCCTTTTGCATTTAAATCATTATATATTTTATACCTTGTTTTGATTGCTAATAATTGTTGATATGGATTTTATATGTATGATAATGGCTTCATATATGATTTTCTTTTTAGATATTCATATAAATAAAATATATTTTAATTAAACATTTATTTATAAGTGTAATAAAACTCAGACAATTAAGAATTGGTAAATTTTATCATCATCCTGGTAAAAATATCTTCTATGTAATTATACTTAATATATATATAGTTATATAAAAGGTTTTTTGTTTATATTGTATTCGCTTTCTAAAACTAATTACTGATTTCGATAAATCTTGCGTGATTTCACGTTGCCCATGAGTTGGAGAAGTGTGCCATCGCGACCAAAAGTGCCAAAATCACAATCAATCTGACCATTACGATTAAATATCCACAGATTGGGCAAATTCTGCACGCAACGTTAGTTTTTTTTTCCAATTGAGATATCAGAAAAATAAAATACAGGTCCGTATTGGGCACAATGTTCACGGTCGAGCGGCTTCGCGAGGCGTCATATTTACTACGTGCAGCGTTTTTGCGGCAAAAATTGAATTATTATAAAATCGAATTCTTTGTTGATGTAATGTGGCGCACTCACCATATAAATGCAATTTTGCAAGTGGCCAATCATGTATATACTATTTATATTATTAGATAACTACCCGATCTATAATTTCAGTATAAAAACGAAAGTTTACCATTAATCGATACCAGTTCAATTTACATTGTTTACAGATAAGCACTGCCTGAGCTCCCATTAAAACTTACGGAGGCTTGCCCTAAATATGGCTTTCAAATTTGTGGTAAATATTGTCATATATTATATCTTATGCATAGAATAATATCAGATATAGCACATTTCGTATAGATTTCAGCTGTTGCTGTATTGGCCATCGGTGTCTATGCTCAAGATGGCGGACAAGGAGGATTCTCGTACAACAGATTCAGCGGTCCAGTGAGCGGTCAAATTCAACAAATCCAAGTCGAGGCTGGTCAAGGAGCTCCACAACAACACGCTGATTACGGATATGATCACAAAACTGGACAAATCAATCCTGAAACTCAAAAATACGCCCATTACAAAACAGTAGATTATGTGGTGAGTAAAAATGTATGATCATATGCGACATATGTAATCAAGATTCATCATTATTATTATTATTATTAGGCTAAACCAGACTACCAATACTCATACGGCGTTGAAGATCCTCACACCGGCAATAATCAAAAGCATAAGGAGACCAGAGATGGAGACGTAGTCCGCGGAGAATATAGTTTAGTCGAAGCCGATGGAACTGTGCGAGTCGTTAAATACACAGCTGATTCCAAAAACGGTTTCCAAGTGGGTATCCTTATAAATAATAAATTCGCTTAATGTCAATCAATCAATAAAATTTAATCATTTTCAGGCCGTTGTTCACACCGAACCAGCAGGCGGAAATCAACAATCATCCCAACAAAATCAAGGAAACAACAACAACAACTACAATAACAATCAATATAATAATAATAATAACAACAACGATTACAACGATAATAATAACAATAATTACAACGATAATAATAATAACAATGACAACAGAAAGAATAATTACAACAACAACAACAATGGAAATAACAACTACAGAAGAAACGAGGACGACGGTGGCGATTATTATTAACTCTAGTCGCATTGGACGTGAAAAATTAATGAAATGTAATTTCAATGCTATTTTTTCAGCTTTCGTTGTGTTCTGATCGGTGTTTAATATCGTTTGTGTACGCACCGGTCGTCTTGTGTAAATTATTGTGATATAATTATTATTTATTATATATTTTTGTATGAATCTATTTTTATGCATTTTTGTTATCTGTTGATAATCCAATAAATTGTTTCTATAAATTTTCTTGATTTTATTGAATAACAAGTTGCGATTGAGCTCAGAAGGTATTCGAATGAGTCACCTTCCGGGTGAATTTGAGGGTACGCCTCCTCCATATACACTGCGGAGTTACAGCACTCCCAAGCAAATTGAGGACAAATATTTTTTATATATTAATATATATGATCTAATATAAATTTAATTTATATTTAGTATTACGCCTCGCGGTGTAGAGCAAGACCGTTGTTTGTTCGTCAGCGTTACCAGCGTCGTGTATTGGATGGATGCGGGTCGGCAGCGGGGTGGGGGGTCTCGTTGCCAAGCTCCTTTTTATATCGCAGCATCCCCAAATGTTTTAGACACTAATCATAACATAAATATGACACAGAATATCAAGATTGTTTTTATAACTATTAATCATGAATCATTATGTCGTACAATAGATTATAGATGAAATCACTTTATTATCAGACGAATTTTATAATATATAAAAAAATAATCATAGGTCTGTATCAATAAATTCTTCATCATAATAGTTTATATTTACAAGGCTAAAAAACGTCTGAAATATTTTCATGAAACGGTGACCCATTGGTTCAATTTAATATAATCAAGTGGCGTTGAATAATTGCATTTTTCTATTTACCACCATTATTTTTTTAAGAAATAACTATGATCAACTATTTGCTCCAGTGAATGAGAAATTACTCAGTTGCAATAATGTGTCGACTGACACAATGCATGTGCAATGAGCCGATCGTTAGTTGCAACCATACTAATTGCATCAGCCTATCAAATATCGATTATGCTACTTTTTATGCGCAAAGATGAGGACGACATAATTAAATTAACTTAAAAAAATATGCATTTGAATATAAATATGCGTATTCGCATTGTGATATCATCAGTACTCTTGTGGAAGCTGAGATATATCCGATATGAAGATTCAAATCGTATTTCTGCTCGTTGCTCTGATGTATGCAGTTGTTCATACACAGGTTTTTATTTATATTATTATTTTAATTTAATAAAATAAATATTAATGATTATTTTATTAAATTAAAATAAATATTAATATTTATTTTATTAAATTAAAATAAATATTAATGATTATTTTAAATCATAAGGTAACGGATAAAATGTTTAAAATGCCGACATCGACTTCATCTGAAAATATCAATCGTCCTGTGAGATACGCATACAATCGAGACATAAAGATCGATACAGATGGACTCATAAAAGGAGAAATTTTACCTGAAATGGAACGTGACCAAAAAAACAAAAAGAAAATCGTTCCGAATAATACAAATATTTTTTGTAACACATGAATATATGCTTAGAAAATAAAGTAGTGCATATTAAAATATATATAGTGTTTTTATTAAAATAATTTAAATACAGTATAATATCAATAAATCATGGCAATACAACGATAGGGTCATCGAATGTCGTCGGTTTTTTGTTTATCGGCATGTAAGACCTTTCAGATGATCCCATAAATGGTTTTATGAAATCGATCGGTATCGGGAACACGATTGTGGAATTCTTTTCGCATGCGATTGAATTCAATGTTTGCAAATAACGTAACTGAAAATAAAATCAATCGATTAATAAATAAAATAATGTTGAATGAAATATTGAATTGAAAAAAAAAATACTTGAAGTGCTGTCGGGCTATCACTCATTATGTCGGACGCTTCTTTGAGAGCTCTCGAAGCTTTCATTTCACCTTCAGCGGCGATGACCTTGGCTCTAGCTTCTCGAGAAGCTTCGGCTTCTGCGGCCATAGCTTTTTGAAGCTGTTTCGGTAGGCTGACATCTTTGATTTCGACACGCTCCACCTGTACTCCCCATGGTTCTGTGGCTATATCCAAAGTGGCTTTCAATCCTTGAGCAATGGCTTCGCGATCAGATAAAATTTGAGTGAGATTTTTGGTTCCCATGATATTTCTCAAGGTCGAAGCTGCCAAATAACGCGTCGACGTGCTAAAATATTATGTCATTAATTATTTAAAATAAAAATGAAATGCTTTCATCACAAAAGTACCTGAAATCTTCCACTTCAATCACGGCCCTCTTCGGATCAACGATTTTATAAAACACGACGGCATCGACGGAGACTGTTACGGAATCCTTTGTCAAGATCTGAAATATATTTATAGTACATTTAGACATGTAATAAGAATTTCGACAGCAGACTAATAAAATTAAAAATAATTTTAATTGCCAATAAAATCTAGTCTTATCGTATTTTTAAACAAAATACTAACTTCTTGCGGAGGAACGCTGAACGAGACTGTTCTCAGATCGACTTTGCAATAGTTGTCGATGCATGGCAACACAAAAAATATTCCCGGCCCCTTTGCATCTCCCGATCGTATTTTTCCCAGTCTGAATATTACAGCGCGTTCATACTCTTGCACGACCTGATTGAAAATATTAATAATTAAAAATAACATAATTTAAGTCATTATATTGCTTTCTTACCTTTAAACATATAAAAATTGAAATCGGAAACGTTAAAATCATTAGTATCGTGGACAGAACTGTAGCGAACACATCGATGAACCCCATGATGGCGAAGTATTTGCCCAACTAAAAATCAAACGAATATCAACACATAATTGATAAGACGATTGCGTTATCTTATCATATCAGGTATCCCCAAATATGTTTTTGAAATATTTTTCGGCCATATCATCGATGTTCCATTGTCACAATAATTCGTAGATTACTCACCGATTGAAAATCAGTCTCAAGTGATTACGTTGGATTCTATTTCGATCATATTTTCAGCATCCATTTGAATGAACCACTGTATGTTATGGCGTGACACTGCCTAGTTGAACTATGGAATAACGAAGCACGCTAAGCCACATATTGATTCGCAGGGGTGCGTCAACACAGATCAATAGCCCAAATTAAAGATGATGAGGAAATATAAAAAAAAAATTCAACGATATACTTAAGCGATTCTTTCTTTGCCTCTTCGTTGTTAGAAAAACATTGTTTTAAGCATTTTTTTTCATTTCGACGAATATGGAGGCATGTGTATTATATCTGTGCTGAACTTGTCGAAAAATTCAATTAAAATATCACTTCACACAATAAATCCAGGCGTTTCCTTGGATTGCTACAGGAAAATTACATAAAACAGTAAGCCTTTTAAGCAGTTTTTCAGAAACCTTTCTTTGATACGATTAGCTCTCAATTTCGACGACATATCCATATACATGTTTCATCGACAGTTTTGACATATTAGAGCAATTGGCTGCATACCAAGACATCGAAGAAATGTCCATTCGTCACTACTATGGTCAAAATTCAACAATTATCAAAGTATTTTAAAAAAGAGCCAAATGATATGTCTACATATCAGATAGTTATTCAGCGATTGTCCATAATATTTTTTTGATGTTGTAATCGGTTCTTGGTATGTAAGTGGTAGTGAACCTATTGCACGCGTGCAAGAGATGGCACGTATATCAATTCAGCTGGCACGTGAACGATTTACTGTTTCATTTTTTTGTTGTAATAGATAACTCATGAAAATATATATATATATATAGAATAATTGCTGATTGTGGTTATACGTCTTAATAAAACTATCTGCCGTTTTTGCTCCAGTTTTAATAGCCGTGCTGATGAGGTCTATTGGGAATTCCAAGTTTTGGATTTTTCTTAAATAACTCTTTTAATATAAATCTTACATCTAAAAAAGTGTAAAGAATAAATATTATACATAATCATCGTCTGCAATTGCGAAAAAAAATAAAAACAACAATATTCACTGCTGTTGTCACGGATGCGGTGTTTTTTCTCGTTCGCATCCGGTACGATATGCCAAGTGCGGTTGAAACATACTAGGGACACGTACAGCTAGAACGCAGTCGGGGGCATGTAATCAGTTTCCGGTGAGACATCACCGAGTGCGCTTATCATTTGCGCGTCATATTGATTAGATAAAAAATCCAAAAGCAAAGGTAATAAATACATTTAAAATAAAATACTGACAGCACGTAGATGTCAATTTAGGTTTCAAAAGTTCAAATCCGTTGATATAAATCTAAAAGATGGACTTGAATCGTGACGATCTTTTAAATTTGATAATGACATATTGAGATAACCCTTGATTAACCATCGAGGAATTCTCGCAGCCTCAATTCTCTAAGATCTTATGTACAGTCACAGTTGCAATGCATCAGTAAAAGAATGGAAATTGGAACACCGCACATACTATTCGAAGATATTTAAAAAGAGCCGAAAACCACATGCAATTCTTTTTTGTCGAGACAAAGAATTCGACCCTTTTTACACCAAGCCTTGTTTAACACTCTACTTAAAAAATATTTTGTGCATTTGGTCAGATGTAAGAGGAATAATTCTTTACTATTTATTAAAACCTGATGAAAGAATTACAGCAGATACTTATTGTCAACAATTGGAAAGATCAAACGAGAAAATAGTAATCAAATGATCAATTTTGTTAAACAGAAAGGGAAAAATTCTTCACCACGATAACAGACGTCCTCAAAAAATAAGAATGATCCAAGAAAAATATTAGGAGTTATCTGGAAGGTTCTGCCACACACATATTCTCCCCAGACCTTACTTCTTCCGATTATTTTCTCTTTAGGTTCATGGAGCATACTTTATGAGAAAAACGTTTTCGGAATATAACTGATCGATAACCTCTCAAACAAATATTTCGATACAAAATTAAACAGTAAAATATGAAAAAACAATTTTTTTTTATTAAAAAAAAATGCGCGATTTCTTTCGGGTCCCCCTAATAATTGATTAAACATGTTTTTTTATTATTGCATCGAATATACTAATATTATAACGGCAAGTATATGTTGCACTACCCATATTTAAATAAATAAAATTATTTGGTACGTCAGACAGTCGAAAAATTATTTTTGGGATTTTTTCACGCGCACGTAAGATGGTTCACCACCTCTGTAATAGAGCATCCGACGCTCGGAATCTTCAACGTCTTCGCGGCCCTCTTGAAACATTTGTACCACTTGTAAACGCTTGTTTTATTCATAAACGATTCGCCAAAAGCAACATTCAACACAGTAGCGCGCCGAGAGTATCCGGCGACTGTGTGTAGAATTTCAATTAACACCCCTGTGCGCCACACAATTTAGCCATATGGACGGCACGCCCCTTATTCAACATGCATAATGTAATGTTGCATTTTATTCGATTTTTAAAGCAAAATTTAATACGATTTCGTTGTTAAAAATAGTTGAAATCTTTTCGACAGTCAAAAGTAAATTGCGCATCCAACCTGATTACCAATGTCAAGATGCGTCACTGAGTATGTATAACTATCTATGTATTTATATGTAACTTTTGTTTATTCAATATGTACGGATTTTTTAAAATAATAATAGTTATTTATTTAAACTGCCAGTACAAAAAACTACGATATATCATCGTTCAGCAGTCAACGGGTTAAACTTAAAACACATACAGGGATCGGTCGTTTCTACCACGCCCTTGGCGATTCGGCTATCAAAATTAACATCAAAAGTGTTACACGAGTATATAGAGTCACATTTTATGTATTGATTTTACTACGGCCTAAAGCATGAATGATGTTATACAGGGTCAATTGATTTATAAAATATTTTTTTTAAGAATTTTACCATGAATCCCAGGGGGAAACTGAAAAAAATATTCGTTTTTTTATTTTTTTTTTATTAAAAAAATAATTGTTGCATAATTACAATACTATGCAGTAAAAATAAGTCAACAGCTCATTTTTAATACATTATAATACTACACATAGTTTGAAAATATACCTCACAATTTGACATTTTCCATCGGTTCGTTGAGCCCATATAGGTCAATGTCCGACAATATCTTTCCTTATGACTCTTGTTAGTACATCCATATTTATATAAACACTAGGCCATTCGAAGCGCTCGCTCTAGATTTTCATCGCGCGTTATTTCTATGATCGATTTCAGGGACCTTACTATTTTTTTTCACAAAAAACAATGTTATTATTTTAAAAACATCCTCATTCAACGATAAATAAAAAATAGTTTCGTTTTGAGTAGTGGCTGGTGTTTGTTTTTTAACTCATTGTCTACGGGTGCCGTGGATTCCACGTCAAAATCTGTTTTGTGTATGTCCGGGGCGCGCATGTCACGTTTTTTTCAGTTTTTGAGGAGAAGTGTGTTTAGAAATCTTCGACTTTTGTAGGCAATTGTTTAATGATATTTACTGCAAATAAACATCATTTAATAATTTATTTATTTATTACACTGTCATAAATTTTTGTTTTTTTTTGTCAAATATTTTCTTATCGGTAAGATGCTTAGTTTTATTTTTGATGAATAAATTCTTAATGATGTCATAACGGCTAATAATCTTGAAGTTTCACCCACACGCCTTCTATATAAATATTTTTAATTCAACATTAAATAGTCAAACAATGTTTTATAAAAAAATGGCTTCGGCACGTTTCTAAAAAGTTTGGAGATCCCTGCTATAAGGTATCAATTATTTTTTTTACATCAATTATCCAGTAAATGTTGAAGTTCAATTAGTTAAATTTTCAGTTTAATATATTGATTAATAAAAAAGTTATGATTTTTTTTGTAAAAATCGGCGTTTCAACAAATTATGGCGAATGGCGAATTTCGCTTCAGCGCATGAACGAAAAATATAAAATTCATGTAAGTTTTGACGATTGCTGAGAAATCGAAAGTCTTGACTCCGTCAGGAAATATAGTATAAGAATTATAACAGTTAGCAGATTCTATTTCTGAGATGGACGAAGAGCAAAAATTCTTAATGTTTGAAATAATCATCAAATTAGACGAATTATTATGGAAAATCTAATTAAAATTGCGAATAAAACTGTAGCAGAGTTCATCTTGCAAACTTGAATGCAAATTAATACTAGAACGATGAGAAGAAAATTAAATAAGCTCAGTAATAACTCTAAACGCCATAGCAAATAATCTCCTGACCCCATTAAATAAAATTCGTCTTTAATGTGGCAATGAACAGAAAAATTAGACTTCCCTAGGCCGAATCTATCTAGGGGAAATCTTCTCTAATAAATTAAAATTCAATTCAATTAAATCAAATTGATTCAACAGAGATTAAGGTAGATAGAATAAAAGATTTAATGAAAAATGCGTGACGTCTACAGTGTAACAATTTTCTGTAAATGGGTAAAATAAAAGCTACTCGACATATTATAATTATAATTAAAAGATTATTATCAGTGTAAGGGTTAAAACTGGATTATAAAATAATATAGACAATGGTGTAACACTTTTAGAAGCATTCACTGCTATGATCAACGAATCGTATTTCAAGATGATTCGACAACTGCGCATTGAGCTAAAATCGTTTTATTGGACAGTTAATGTTAATTTCTATTATTTTTATTTCCTTGGTATAAAATAATTATTTCCATTTTATTGCAGATTGCAGAATACAATAATATTTTAAAAGTAAAATCGCTTACATGACCAGGAAACAGTTCTGACGTAGATATTATTATGGTTATTATGGAATTATTGAGTTTAATGATTGATTAATAAACGAATGTTGTATTGTTTTTTTAGTATTCTCATCATAGTTTTAATCTAATTTAAATGAAAGGAGTTTTATTTATTTTTTCAGAGCATAGATGGTTTCTGCACGCTCATCCGGAATTCAGATTAAGTCAAAAGTGATTCTTACACTAATAATTATTTTTTTAATACCAATTTAATGAGCTTATTGCAGTCCGCATTTAAATATTTTTATATCGTCCAACGAAACCTACAGAAAAATTATCGATTGATTAGAAAATCAGTCTGATATCATACGATTTATGAGGAAATACGTTCTAGTTGACATGAAATTTATGATATTAGATATACTAGAGGTGCATTCTTATCTTTGAGTTTATCGCGAATTTGTTAAATAGGAATATTTACAATGTGAACTGCGAATTTTGATCGTACAAGGAATACCAAGAAATGTAATGATGGATAATTCTCATATCATTCCTATAGAATAAAATTGATAAAATTAATAACAATATAAGAAAAAACAGGGTTTATATCCTTGTTTCAATAACACTATTGATATAACATCATTTTGTGAATTTAAAATTAGCATTTTTCACAGATAAACATAACATTTTCATGGATCACAACTACAAGATTATAAAATTCTCCTCTTTATATCAATATACAAACTCATAATATAAATTTTTCGGGAATTTCCCGGTGTTATATATTATTTGAATTATTTGAACTTAGTGAAAATATGTTCGATTATAATTAAATGCTTATTCAATTAAAATACCAAAGAAAAGAACCAAGAAAACTGTTGTTTTGTTGCATAAAATATTTTTTCTAACTGTTTGTTTTTCTTATATAATAGCAATGACAGATAAATGATAAATCGATGACACAAAATGAATGCTCTCCATACATCAAACTCGATGTATTTTTTTTAATTTCAAATGTATCTATTAAATCAGTACTATCTTAAAAAATCATGGTCGTGACAGTTTTATCTCAGGACAGCTATAGATAATAAAACCCATTATTTAACATTTTTAAAACGAATATAAAAATAATTTTAAGCTACCCGAAAATAAAACACAATCAATAAGTATTGATTTAAAAATTTGTGGAAAATTAAGTTTCATAACACTTTTGTAGCGATCCTTTAAAATCATTCGAATCAGCAGTCTTTTAAATTTGTTTTAAAAGTCTTCGATCGGATCTAATATTCGAAGATTATTTGACGATTTTAAATTTAAAGTATTTTTTTCTTCTTTAGATTAAATTTCTCTATTGTTTCAAAAACTATTGATTTAAGTTGATTAGAGGTAAGATATAAAGCTTATTTTAATTTACTATATTAAGTTTACTTATCTTTATTTACATATGATTCGTATTTTATTTATTTCATATAACATTTCTATAACTAGATAACATTTCTGAGATAACTTTTTCTTAATCATAAAAATTCACGGTACGGTCGATCAATTTTTTTCCGTTTTATCCTAATTTATTTTCCTTAATGTATAATTATTTTGCAATACTAATCTGCTTATTATAATAGTTTTATTTTTATTATATTACATAAAATCATTCTATCAAATTCACATTAAATAATTTAAAAAAAGGGGAAAATTCACGATTAATTAAATTTAGTATGTTGTTATAACTGACAATAAATCATTTAATTCAATGAAATCTCCTTGATATTCAATAAAATAACTCGCGAGTCATAGGTTCGCCATCAATGATGTAGTAATAACTGATCTTTTATATTGATATGATGAAAACAAGCCCTATAAAATAATATAAGACCGGATCTCAATTTCGACGAAACACGGTATATATCTAAATATTGATTTTTATTGGGAATTAAATGTAACCTAATAGTAAAATTATTTTATTAATACTAGGCTAATAATATATTATTCCCTCTAATTGCGATCTATTGATTTCAGTACTAATAACTTATTCATACAAATAGACTTTCCAGTTGGCTTATTAATATTTGAATACGTAACTACTCCCAAAATGTTTTGAGGTTTATACATAAAATATTCCAATGCAATGGAAAAGGAAATTTACCCGCAGGGATATTAAAATCAATAATAAAACACAAAGGAACCTCAATTTTTATTTAATATTCTAATGAACATTTAAAATCACATTCTAATTGTTTGTATATTATTTTAAAACTAAATGAATAGATGTCGCTATAATATTTAAACAAATTTATAAACAATTAATAATTGCTATACATCGATGTCTCTTTTGTTTATTTAATACAAGGTTTGATTAAAAAATACGCAGAATTTTTCTTTAAAAAATTATTAGTCACCATACAATTCTGGAATTATTAGTATGATTTTAATAGAAAACTGGTGTAAATTTGTGCCTTATCTACTAGAAGAATACAAATTACTAATAAAAAAATCGTTTATGACATTTATGTTGACGAGATTTGAAATCGCTGAATAACGTCATGATAATATCTTTCAGAGATATAACATGCAATCCTACTTTCTATAGCGTGTGTGCGGCAGTCTCTCCTATAGTGCTGGTAGCTAAATTTTCATGGTTAAATTACACATTTCGTAATACATTATGGCGCAAAATACAGATCAATGCCCTTTGGTTGACAATAAAATAGAACACTCGTGAAAAAAATAGAAATCGTAATTAAAAATAAATAAGTAGAGTATTATTTGATGTATAAATTCGGTCCATTTACAAAATACAAAAAACCTAAAAACATTTTTTATAAGTGTGCCTAGTCTTTTATTTCTTAGGATGGGTTTTTATAGCGTCGTTTATAGGTTATCTTGGCACTATAGCAGGGTTGAAAGTAATAACCCATCCGTCACGATAGCTTAAAAACAACCGCGTTATTCGAAGGGCATTTTAAGTCAAGATAATGAAGAATTCTTTATCAATATCTTGACATTTATTTTAAATGATTATTAAAATAATAAAAATAGCTATTTATGATATTCTTTATAATTTGGTCGATATTTTGGGTTTTTTAACTAATTAATAGGACGCAAAAATAACACGCGCACTTAGCGATATCTCGCCAGCACGTGTAACTCATACGTTTCACTCACACTTGGCATATCGTACCGGATGCGAGCGAGAAAAAACATTGCGCGCGGGGCAACAGCAGCGAATATTTTTGTTTTTATTTTTTTTCGGAATTGCAATAAAGGACAATGATTTTTTTTATACAAATACAAGGAGTTTGCGACATGTAGGATTTATATTGAAAAAGTTAATCGAGAAAAACTTGGGATACCCAATAGACCCCATCGGCACGGCTAGATCAAACGTTAAACGCATCTTTACAATTTGGGAATTATGAAAAAGATCTCTGTCTTTGCCTTATAATTTTGTCAAAGAAAAATTGAAAGCATGATTATAATAAATAAGATAAAAGAAAATAAAAAAAGAAACTTATTTAAAGTATTTCGGACGATTTTACGTTTTTTTTCGTCTATGGAAATAAGAAGATGTCGCAAGAATAGCAAATACAGAGTCGTAAACGTGTTGTTTTTGTTATAAAAATCCAGTCCGTATTTTTTCATATGGCCATCAATGTCAAGATAAGTCAATAACATGTTCACAACAAAGTGTTATAATAATTAGACTTGATTAAAATTTAAAAAATCCTATTATTTTTTGATCAAACCGTGTATAATATATAATATAATTAAACTTTGGTATAAATGCAGTCTTTTAATGTGTCGTCCTTCCCTGATTCGAAGTCTGCGGTCGATCATAGTTCGGTCCCGAATTATTATTCGGATATCCTTGCATCGGTGTCAGGAATGGCCTCAGAATATCAATCGGCAACGGAAAAATAATCGTCGAATTCTTTTCAGCCGATATGGAATTCAACGTTTGCAAATATCTCAACTGTAAAAATTCATGCTATTATTGCACATAAATAATACGAATCAATATACAACAAATGGATATTGTATTGATTTATTTTATTATTGTTTCATTAAAATACCTGAAGCGCTATCGGACTGTCGACCATCACTTCAGACGCTTCTTTCAGCGCTCTGGACGCCTTCATTTCGCCTTCAGCTGCAATCACCTTGGCCCTCGCCTCTCTAGAAGCTTCGGCTTCGGCGGCCATTGCTTTTTGCAATTGCACAGGCAGACTAACGTCCTTGCTAGAATATTTATAATAAATAAATAACGATCGGATATGTTGAATAATATTTAAATTACATTTCAACACGTTCCACTTTGACTCCCCATGGATCTGTGGCTTCATCTAAAGTTGCTTGCATCAGTTGAGAAATAGCTTCTCGATCTGAAAGCAATTGAGCCAAATTTCTTGTTCCAATAACATTCCTCAACGTTGTTGCCGCTAATAATCTTGTCGAATGACTAAGAAAACAAATATAGTTCGATGCTTTCATAATAATCGGAATAATATTTATTTTTACACAGCACATCATTCAGCTGATTTCTTCTTATATATTTATCATACCTGTAATTTTCAACTTCAACGACTGCTTTCAATGGTTCTCTAATTCTATAATACACTACGGCATCTACTGAAACGGTGACTGAATCTTTCGTCAAAACCTAAAAATGACATTATACATATTTAAATGAATAAAATTGATATTGCATTCATATAAAACATACTTCTTGCGGAGGAACGTCGAATGAAACGGTACGTAGATCCACTTTGGAATACGTATCTATACACGGCAGTACAAAGAATAATCCCGGTCCTCTCGATCCCCCAGCTCTTATTCGTCCCAAACGAAAAATCACTGCTCTCTCATACTCTTGCACCACCTTAAAATATCCATAAAAATATGTTAATCACAGTCATAGCTATGATTAAATACGTTTAACTCACTTTGAAGCATACGCATAACGAGAACGGAAACGTCAGCACTAATATTGCAATCGATCCCAGTGTCGCCAATACTTCAATGAAGCCCATCGCATTAGGCTCTGAAATATTAATATTAAATTAACTCCTCATCAGTACACCACGCATATGTCTTGGAAATAGCATTGTGCGAAACGTCTAAATATATTTAAAAAATAAATACGTAAACGTCTTCGCAATGATTTATATGGAAACCCACGATATTTGGTCTACCGATGTTTATTTATTCGTGTTTTTATAGTGAAATCATTTATTAGATTTTTTTCGGCACAATGGTGCCATCGGTATTTCTATTGATCTGCGTGCCCATATGGCAAAAGAACCTGTCTTCAATTCGAACAAATAATGGGCTTATGCCAAACCACTGTCCAACTCTTGTAAATACAGAAATAACTAATTAATTACTGCCCGTTTATAGAATCTTGTAGAAATTTGTTTTGTATGCTAAATTATATTGTGATTCAAATTCAATTTAAATAAATACAACGCTGTTGAAAGAAAGCAACGTATTTTTTTCTGAGTTTTCATAGTAATGTATATATTTATTTTTGTGACAGTGGCATTAAACTGCTCGTAATGAATATACCAACAAATATTATAAGCTTTTTAAATAACACGGTTCAAGTTATTGAAGTAATTACTATGTAATTTTATTTAAAATATCATATAAATATTTTTCAATATTATCTTAAAATACCGAGCGATATATTTATCAATATATTGAATTTTAAGTAACATGAAAATATTTAAATATTTAATACAACCGAACCACATATAACACGGTATTTTAAAAATATGGATTTGATAGAAGACGGTTTAATGTCGTTGAAAATTCAATAATATAGATTGAGATGAGAATTTTCTATTCGAAATTGGATAGATATTGCATTTGCATCAGTCAAGAATGTTGTACCAGAAAGAAGATGAATACGAAAAAATAATTAACATTTGTCGTTGTAAAGATGGAAAAATATTTGATAACTTAGATATTCAAGATATCGAAGAATCGTGCTTTTAACAAAAAAGAATTACAAGCAACTCCGCGTTCTTTTTTAAAAAAAATAAAGAATTTTATAAACCAAAAGATTTTTGATGATAGATTGGGAAAATTTTTTAAACAAATAGTTAGAGGATCTAAATTAACACCTAATCAATCTTATGGATCATTTAAAATCTCAATATGAAGAAGTTTTTAAAACAACCAAAGATCGGTTTGATCAAATTTGGATGGCCCTAAAATGATTGGCAAATCGAGTAGTAGAAAGATAGAATCAGCTGAATAATAAGAGTAACTTATTCAATAAAATTGCCTTTTTTTGTAGACGATACAGGACTCTATTGGAAAAAAGTTCAAACACGTACGTATATTTCCATAGAGAAGACTGCTACTGGATTAGTATCAAAGGATCGTTTAACATTTCATATTTATCATAAAATTTTGTAGCAAGGCCAAACAAGGAAATCTGGATTCCTTTTTGCAACGTGCAACAAAATAAATGAAGTGGGTTATGTATAAAATGGTTTTTGTTATCAACACTCAAGGACCCGGTCCCGCGTTAGTGCGGAAATTTTCGTAAACGGTAAACA
>JAGXCT010036032.1:0-49875 GCA_022495035.1 Philopotamus ludificatus | reverse complement strand
TATAAGATTCGAGTAATCAACAGGCAATTCTATGAAAGATTTTTAGATTTTAGATAAGGTTTTCATAAATAATATTAATTTGGTAAATACATTTTAGACAAAGAGAATTTAATTTTTTTTATTATTATATTAATACAGTACCCGTCATAGCTCGAAGATAATTATAGTCCAATTATGATTGTCTAGTTAACCGTTACTGGGCGCAGATAGTACTCGGATGGGTGACCACTCCGAAGAATTCTGAGTGACGCTGATCAACAGAGGGATGGGGTGAAGGCTGACGACCTTCATTTCACAAAAAAAAGGAATTGTCAAAAATATAATCTGGGAATAAGAGGAATCATGCACATGATCACGTTCCTCAGAAATGAAGGAAAGTGGATTAATAGTTAAAAAATAAATAATGATATTTAATCGCTTCACGAAAAAAATGCAGATAAACTCACCAAACTCAAAATAACACTCGCATTCGCCAGAGTCCGTCTCTTGCCACCCAAAATCCATTCATTTGAATTTCATATTTGCACACACATTATTTCTGCCCAGCTTTCTGCACATCTGAACGTTTACGAAACGATATCCGGAAATAAAATACTAATATTGATTCATATAAAATTTTAAAAAAAAGCGGCGATAAAGTGAATTACTAAGTTTACACTGCGAAACCGCTCTCGCCCATATATTTCGCGTTCGATCATTTGCCAAAATTAAATTATTCTGCGCATGCGCTCGTTTGCTACATATTGGGCTGGTGTTTTCGTGGCACTTAATATAATTTACGATTGTTAAACATTACAAATGCCCCGCCGTTTGTTTCGATGATAAATCCGGAGCAGAGTATGCGAATAAATCTATAGATCTCGCTACGTACCGTATGTTGATAGTGCGCGTGCGCTCCAGAAGCGATTATCGCTTAATAAATCATCAAATATGTTTAAAATACGATCGTAAAATATTCAAGGCGATATAACTTTGTTATATTAAGATCGAAATATTTAAAAATATAATATCATAGACACAAAACTGTATTTTTTTTTAGAAAATCGCAATTTTCTTATCAAATAAATTGTATTACGCAATTAAATGAGATGAATATTGATGCTATTTATTTAATTTAATGTATATTGATAAAAAAAAAACTATATTTTTATTTTTTACGGTGATTATTTCCGAGCCACTCCCGTCACTTTATCGCCAAACCGAACCAAATCACGCACTGTTCCCGACAACATGGTAGGCGCGCGCCTTCTGGATGGTCCGCTCTTGACTAAAGCAGCAGAGCCCAAGGCAATCCGTCTCTGATTGATGGACTTGGTGATTGAACCCGATGGATGTCTACGCATCGCCGGGCTATTTCCAAAGTCAAACATGATCAAATATTTTTATGGGGTTATTCCTTTGAACTGGGCGTCCGCATGCTGGCCCAGCTGATTGCCGAAACTTCTTGGCACCTGATGAAGCACAAGACCATCATTCACGTCGAACACCATCAAAACCGATTAGTATCCACAAAGAACACATTTTTTTCTGAAATTTGTAGATAACTCAAGTTATTAGGCGAAGAAATAATATCGTAACATTGTGATGTAAGCTTATAAATATTTACTTAATCTTGATTAAATAAATATACATATAAAATTTACTTTAAGCTATCTTAATCGATTTTAAACCAAACATATACTGAATATCCGCTTCGCAATCCAACATATAAATCAAAATATCCCGATGAATTCAATAATATTCTAAGAAATATATTTAAAATAGATATACTCATTAGTAAATTGGTAAATATTTCCCTTTCACATGATTACAAAAATATATACTATGCGAAATACAATTAAAGACTATATAAATACTGCAAGAACATATCGTTCTATGATTTTTCTAATTAAAGAAACGTTTCATTTATTATTAATAAATATGATAATAGTATTATAATAGGATCTGTTGGAATTTTAAAGCTCGTTCTATGTTGGAATCATAATTAAGAAAATGCTGTTCCATACTCTTACCAAATTGAAAGTCTTCGTGAATTAAAGCAGCTATTTTTTGTATATTAGTTTGTTAACCCTTTCAATGCGGCGGGTCTAAACACGATTCTGCATCTGAGTGCGGCGCCCCTTTTGGGCCAAATTATTTTTTTGGCGAGGTAAATTTGTATTCACCGTTTTCATTATATTAGACCATTCTGCCCATAAGAGATTTATGCAAACATGCTGAATAAGGATACGTTTTCCATCTCAACTAAAAAAATAAACTCACCTGGCTTTATTTTCTAATAATAAATCAACAAAATATTAATTGCTCAAAACAGAGATTAAGTGAGAAAAAAATGAATGTTGAATCGAAAATCAAAAAACGTGAAATGCAATTTTCTTGATACCATTACATCTGTACATCGTGCATATGGGAAATATAATGCACGTGGAACACTTAACAACCTCGTCACCGACACTACTAAGTGGAGATTTCCTGAATGAGACACACCACGCGCGATTTGAATCGTTACTTATTCATATTTACATACATGAAGTTCCTATAAATTTCGTGATATGACATATTTATTGATAGCTGTGTTTATTAGCTGATTTTGAAAACCAAACACTATCCTTAACTCGGTCTTAGGCTTACATGTAATTAATGTATAAAAGTTTTAAGAATCTCGCGCATGTACGACATGCGGCCGCACCCTGGACACGATTTGTATGCGCATGGACGTCATGCGCCCCGCACTGAAAGGGTTAATTTTACCATTTTGTTTACCTTTTTATCCATTGATTATTGTGACAAAAAATTAAGTTCTTTTACGCCGATGCAAACTAGTTTAAAACCGTGTAAAAATGTTTTATTTTACTGTTCGATTAAAAAACTACGGAAAAATTGTTCTTTGCTTTTCCTCAGTTGTAAAAAATACATAGTATAAATAAAGAATTAGCACTGAAACAAATTTACAGAAAATACTTTTTTTTAAGCATTTAATAATTTTTTTAACATTAATTAACTAAGATTATTTTGCTTACACATGATTATTGTCAATAATATCACAGTACTATTTTTTTTGTTAATAAATAATTTTTCTACCTACACGTTAACAAGTGCATTTAATGCTAGACGATGGAAATTAACAAAAAAAATATTGAAATTATTTAAAATTTACTATTAAAAATGTTTTTACTTACAAATATTATTCAAAATTAATTTTAATTAAAAATCTATTTTTCGTTAAGCTTCACGAGCAAGATATAATACATTTCTTGGCGTCTTTGAATCCGCTATATATTTTATTATTTTTTTTTGTTTATACTCCCGGCTATCTGTGCGTAAATTTGATTCATTTAAAAAAATAATTATTTGATAAGAGGGAATCGAAGCTTTCCGTAGAATATGGAGTTGGTACACAAACTGTTCGCTGAAAAGGTTGTTAACTATATGAAGTGTTATCATCCGGAGAATTATTCAATTAAAAACGAGTAGAAGAAATATCAATCAATTGAATAGCATGTATTATAGCTAAGGAAACTAATTAATTTAAGCAACGACAACGTCTCAGTAGAGACATCAAGTCGATCAAATTCGTAATGCCGATGAGACAAGCTTACATTAGTGTTTAGCTATAAAAACATTAGCTACATCTAAAGAAAAAAATCCACTCGAGGAGCATGGATGGATAAAAAGGTATTTAAAGATAGGTTTAAAACTAAAAAAGCTCTAAAAGTGACAGATTATTTGAAAAGTAAGAGGTAGCCAAAGAAAGCTGAGTTCTTATTAAGAAATGCTCCTCATCTAAATAAAAGCATCTCAAGCACAGTCAACGCCCTTGTATTTACTTAATTTATACCATTTAATTATATTTTTTGAACGCATTGATTAAGGAATTATTTATTTAATAAAACTAGACTACAGTACTGGCTATCTTGAAACCTTATAAAGATAATTACTTGATTAAATTACAGAGAAAAACATCTGTTTTTTTGCTGATTTTTGATTTGAAAGGAGAATTTAATAGTTCGGATTATCCGTGCAGCACTTCCTCAAATTTTCCATTAATTTAAAAAAATATTTAGTTGGAACAAATGTTATAAATTATGGTGAAAATATTTTTATTATATTTTTATGGGCTTAGTCAGATATTAAATTATGATATTGGCACGAATTTAATATAAATAGGTATCTCTCTTTGGTCGGCACCCTCATGTCTGAGGATCGTGATCATTCTCGTTCCGAAGTTTTTGATTTTGTCTCTCCAGGATTCTCTGCATTCTGCATCCCGCATCGCAGCTATTACGGTGGAGCCTGTGGCGGTCTTCACTTGGTCACTCCAGCTGGTGGTCCAAAGTTATCTATGAAAGTAAGAAACTAGGACTCGAGATCAACGTTACCAAAACCAAGCTGATGATCATCGACAGGAATAATCAGCTATCCAGACTGCTAATCTTCCAGATCTGGAGAAGGATGATTCGACTACTACGAGTAACGGAGATTGTGAGCTTGAAAATAAGAATAAGGAATAGTGATGCATAAAAAAACGCGACAGTCAAAAGCCATCAACGATTTTGGAAAACAGGATAATTCCAAGAAGACAAAAAACGCTTAGCAAAGTCTGGTATTCTCAATTTTTATTTACGGCGCAGAAACCTGGACCATAAAGGAAAATATGAAGAAATAGGTATAGTGTACAATTAATCATTATTTATTTTTTTATTTATTGGACTATGATGGATGGATGGCATAACAGAAAGATTTAAAATCGCCATTTACCCAAATATCATAAATAGTTGGATTAAAAATGATATTATTTGTTAATTATATTAATTCTACCTACGAAAATTGCATTCTAGTGCTTCGAAGATTGTAAATACCCTTGTAAACCGTGACGAGGACACGATTAACATCTGCATGTTTTTTCATCATTCCGCATCATTTTCTTTTTTAAATTCATTATAAATAATCGTTAATTTATTTTATACATCACTAGAAATAATTAAACGTATACATAAAATCACAAAGTATGTTTAAAGAATGTTTATGCATTCCGGAAATAACTCGTTGAAATAATTTCAACGCAGTCCATCATCGCACATATTTGGATTAGTAAATATCTAAATATTTAATGCAGAAAAAATCATATGAAATATTTTTTATAGCTGCCGCACTAATTAAATAAGCACGAATCGTCTCATCGTTATCACAGATTTAATTAAATATCCTGTCATTTGGACCATATAACATGTTTCTATTTATATGTCACACTTCCTTAACTATATATATAGTTATCTGATTGAAATAATATTAAACGGTCGTTTGCTATCGTGACTACAAAAATGCGTTAATAGGAATGTTTTATACATATCATGCAAATGACTTTCTCTTGCGTACATTGTACATTATTGCCAAATTTTTACGTACTTAAACTATTCACATAATCTAGATGTTGTACATTGTGAATGGCGATAGTGATTGCACCAGTTTCTCATAGAGCACGTCCGTCCTGTTAATCAGCTCTGTGTAAAAATCAATCGCTGGTCCAGAATGGTGAAGTAACCGCGAAGCCACGCAAGACTGGCAACTAGCTACCTTCCGGTATATTCGCATATCTGAATAAATAAATAATATAGTGACATTTAAAATATTAGGTTGTTCGAAAAGAAGTTACGATTTTCTTAGAGTGAATAAATATTTTATTGAATTATATATTGTCCAATACCTTTTGCCATCTTTCTGGCAGTAGCATGATTCTACGCTCATATTTTTTTTGTTCTTTGCTGGCAAAAAACTGATTTTGACTCTTCTTCATTTGAAGCACAGGTTTTACCGTCTAAAAACAATTGTAGAGACCGAAACAAAATAATGACTGCGCCAGATTCGAGAATGTGGTGAGTGTGGCAGTATATTCCATTCAAGCTGTAAAATCTTTTGACGAGTTAATAAACTTGTATGAGGTCTCGCATTATCTTGGAGGAACCCTACGCCGTTTCTATTGATCAATTCTGACCTTTTCTGTTTAAGTGAATCATTCAATATGTCGAACTGATGAGAGTATACTTCAGAATTGATCGTTGTGTTGACCGGTAGAAGCTTAAAAAAACGTTTCCTTTGAAATCCCACCAAACAGACAGCATCACATTTTTTTGATGAATAGCGTTCCGAGCTGTTTCGAGCTGGTTCCATCTTATCCATGATCTCTTGCATTTACTATTGTTACAACCCATTTCATCTCCATGATACTGCGTTGCTATCAAAATGGACTATATTATTGATGTTTATGAAGTTAAAATCACAGACGTTAACGCGACGGACAAAATTTTCCGTACACGATATCCCATTATGTTGAGCTTCTCTTGAGATTAAATCTAGAAGTTTCCAAAGCCAATCATGAATTCGATAAATTAAATTCCCAAAGGATCCTAATGAGCGAGATTCTTCGCCGATTTGCTTCAATTAATGCCTTTATTGAGTCTTCAACAGCTTTAACTGGCCCTTCAGAACGTGGTGCATCTTCAATATCAAAATTTTCGTATCGTACTTTGCAACCCAGTTTTGATAATTAGTTGTTTCTTTGTTGACCACATCTTCCATACGTACTCCGGATAATTCTTTTTCTTCGTTGAACAGCATTTCTTACCTTTTCGATAGTGTACATGCTTGGTAGCACTTCTCACTCTCCCATATTTGAAAAGGGTACCAACCAAAAACCACTATGCAGAATCAATTGAACTTCTTTCTCAGCGTGCTTCCTTATGAGCTGTCAAAATATATAATGATTATGCGGCTTAAGTGTGAAGTTGGCTGTAAAAAGCACAATTAAGTCCTCTGTTTGGGAAAAAAACGATACGAATATAATCAGATTGTTGATCTATATATTTTATATTGAGAATGTTGTGTTACAAACCGATAAACGTTAATGGAACATAAATAATCGCCAGGCCGATCATCGGATCGGTTAGTCTAAATCGTGCAATTACATTTCGCAATGGCTGCATGTGATCTAAACGGATTCGCAATGGAGACTGTGTGAACCGCTGTACATAATCGAAAATCGGTTCGAATTCTGTCGTTTCTTTGATTTCATGAAATCGTAAATCTGAGTCTAGTCAATGTCTGGTCCAAATATTTGGTTACGGCATTCGGTATATTAAAAATAACCCAACGCATGCACATATTATGTCTTATTTTAATTACACAGTGAATGCAATAAATGATGTATACTGAGGATTGCATGGAAAAGATTGCAACATTAATTTAGCACAGTTTAATTTGAGATAAATGTCAATTATTACAAATCCTCTCGTTTTGCATTTAATTACGTTTTAAATTCAAATATCATAAACTATGCATGTTTAAAAAATGTATAATTTAACCCTATAACAAGTAAAATAATACGGATTATCAATTTCTTTAATATTTTTTTATTTATTATAACTTGTACAATACTTTGTAAAGGAATATGCAGAAATAATCCCATAAAATGTGTATTAAATCCATTTTTAGTTAAAAAAAACATAATTGCAAGATAATTTTCCTGTACTGTTTATTTCTTACTAGTTATAGGTTTTAAAAACAAATATCCTCAATAGTTATTATTTAAAAAATGTTCATATATTATTTTATCTAATTAATATAAATCCTACATATCACAAACTGTTTGTATTTGTCCAAAAAATTCTAAAGAAGAAATATCATAAATAATCATTTATTATCCACAATTGCGAAAAGAGATATCTATATAAAGGAGCGATATTTTTTCTCGCTCGTATCCAGTATAATGTGCCGAATGCAAGTGTAAAATGTAATTACCATGTTCGGCAAGAGTTCAGTCTGCGGCTGATAAGTTAAAAATTCAAATAAAAAAACATCAATATCTCTACTTGAAATCCTTGGGGTCTCTAAAAGACCCCTTTCGGACGACGCAGTTGTTTGTTTTTTGTAATTGAATTTATTTTTTAAATTATCTGATTATTTTGGCACAGTAACAAAACGAGCAATATAAGTCAAAAGCAATGATTTGCAATTAGGCTTAATAGTACTTTAATTAGACTTAAAAAAAAGTATTTATTATATGCCATAGATATCATGAATATGTAAGTGCTTCCGAAACTTTTATGTTCAGTAGATTCTGTTTAATTGGGGCAATTCGGCAAAAATAAGCTAAATTTAAGGAAAATTACAATGGCAGTAACTATATAAATATACAAATTAATGTACATACAGTTAACCCTTCTATAGCGCCAAGATAGGGACTGCGCCATAGAAATTCAACATATAGAGGACCAGGTATCCATACAAATTTGAGGTCAGGTTTTATATTTTTTTATATGTTAATATATGTTTGTTTATAGCACGAATAAAGGTTTGTTTGTTTTTGCCTTGTGTGTACTTAATATATTTTTTAATATCAAGTTTATCATGTTAGCTTTTGGTTCGTTTGGTTATTATTATGTGTTTTGGAACAAACAGTGTTTTTATTCAAGTACCCAAACAATTTGTGATGCGGCAAAAAAAAATGCCACGGATGTATTTAATAAATAAATTTATTATTATGTGTTTTGGATCTAAAAATATATATTTGATACATACGAATATATTTTCCATGTTTTAGCAGGTCTTTGGGGTTATTTGAAGAACTGCCATAAATAATAATATATCTTTTTATTATTCATAAAAATACGTTGTCCAAAAACACTACCTCGACTTCGGTTACGAGAGTGTTATGAAGCAGTTATAGGCTTGTTGGCTCGGTACATAATTAGAGATGCAGCAGCTGCAGTCGATCTACAAATCAGCCTAACAAGGCCCCAGTACTTCGCTGCATCGGAGTTCTCGTGCTTTCTGTTATCCATTAGCGAACACATTTCATAATCTCGGTCACAAAATGGAGCACGACCATTCTCACAGCGGACACTGCGATGTAACCCACATTCCGGCGCAACACTGCGAATTATTATCGAATATTACGTGTATGAAAACATAAATCAGCATGGTGACATTAAATCTAATAGCGGAAAATTGCACACAATTCTTGATTTCCAAATTAGAGAAATTTTTGAAACTATTCCCAAAACTATCTTGATACCTTAATTCCGTTAATATTTAATATAAAACAATAAAAAAAATATAATCTCGTCTATAAAAATGATGAATGGCAGCTAAAAGAAGTCGCATTGAAGCGTTGTGGGAGTAGATATACGATATTTCGTTTCAAAACACATTATTTCGCATCGAATTTGCGTGAAAGTTAACGAGATATATATTAAAACACGCAGATCATGATGCCTATAATTATTTAGTGATACCAGTGCCAATCTCATTATCAGATCACTCAACACGCCATTTTCTCTGACATTAAGTTTACGCTATCAAAATGTCGGAATTGGAACAAAGAAAATAGACACGTTGCGGATGACTTCTTGGTACATTGCTGCGGCATTAGGTATTGCAAATTGGCCTTTTATGGAAACGTGTTAATACAGCATTCAAATGAAGTTCCTCCGTGTACCATTACGCATGCAGAAACGTGCAGATCTCTCAAGATAGCACCCGGCTGTGTACATTGGACACGTTACAAATAGCTACCTGGATGCTGAAGGCATTAGCGACTGTGCCAACAGCTAAACCATTGTCTGCTATAACGTGAAAGATTAACTTGCTACTGTATAAGCATAAACAACTTCTTTGACAATACATTTACAAAATTTAAGCCTATAATAATATTAATGAAAATAAATACCGATATATTAATTATATATAATTTATACCTAAAATCGTTTTACATACTTTTTATAATAATTTAATACCGATCTTAATTTAGTTTTATTGTTTTAAATTGGCTATAACTGTTTCTTTGTAAAATAAGACGTTGCAAAAATCTTTAAAATAAATAAAGGCTATCGTTTTGCAGAGGATTTTTTAAGAAATAAAAAAGCCTATTCCTTTACTCATTACAGAAATAAATAAAGAATCGATATTGAATAACTCTAACTAAATACAAAGATTTGACAGAAAAAACATATACCTACAAAACCGACAAAATATTCAAAGCGGACGAAACGGGATGATTATTATATTTTCTTATTTATTCTTATTGTATTATTATTTATTATTATTGTATTATTATTTGTGTATTTATTCTTATTTTATTATTATTTATTATTGTGGTTTGTTTTTATTATTATTTATCTTATTATTGCTTATTTTATTATTATTTATTATTATTATTTCTTTTCAATTTTATACATTGGTTGCTTATTTTATTATTATTTTATTGTATTTATTCTTATTGTTTTCTTATTTTATTATTATTCTTATTTTATTATTATTTTTCTTATTTTATTAGTATTTATTCTTATATTTTTCTTCTTGTTTCTAAATTATTTTATTTCTTCTTATTATTTTATTATTATTTATTATTATTATTCATTAATTCTTTTGGAAAAGCTGTGGCCCTGTGGAAGTAGTACCCGTTTTATTATTTTTTTTAACATATTTATTAAAAGAGATATTTATTCGGAAAATGAATGAGTAGCATCTATAGGATTTCATCTAATATCCAATTTAATAAAAAATATTATTTTTTTAAAATGAAATAAAAAAAAATTGATTTAAATTGTTAGAAACTATATATATAACTAGAATTTTTTTTGGGTCAATTCGTCTAGCCTAAGCAGAGGAAAAAAATAATTGAAAATATAACCAAAAACTCTGTATAGAACTAGGAAAATACAAATTTTAACATATTTTAAATCTTTCCTTTAACCCATCATCACGGCGGCTCGGAAACAGCCACATCATATGAAGGGGGTCTCTCAGAGACCCCAAACAATTTAGGTAAAGATATTGATCAATTCTCTGTCAATATCATGATCTATCTTCTTATTCTAAGAATCATCCTTTTTTTTTAAAAAAAAGGATGATTCTTAGAATAAAATTATTTATTCATGATTTGCTCATAGTTTGGTCGATATTTTAGATTTTCTACTAAATGAATATGGATGTCTAACCGCAGACAGAACTCTCGTCACACGTTTCACTCGTACTTGGCAGTACTGGATGCGAGTGAAAAAAAACATCGAGTGCGTTTGAAAAAAAGCGAATATTATTGTTTTTTCGCAATTGTGGACAATAAAGGTCAATGATTATTTATAAAATTTAATCTTTAGACATTTTTAGACAAATGTAAAAAGTTTGTGACATATAGGATTTATATTAAAAGAGTTATTCGAGAAAAATCAAAAAACTTGAGGTCCCCGATAAGCCGCATCGTTATGGCTAGGTTAAATAAATTATAGAAAAATCATATAATATAATATATACTTCTAGTTTTAATTGTAATACCTTTAATTAGGTTTAATGAATAATTATTATTATAACTTATGTTATTGTATCAATTCATACTTTATACGAAAGAACAAAAAAATCGTTCTATTAAACTTATAGGAGAAAATAATTTTTAATACAATTAAATAAATAATCATTCAACCGAAAACCTTTCTGGAACGAAATCCAGAATTGAAGTGATATTTTTGTTGGAACTGGAACAAAAATAATGGTTCGAAATTACATGGTTCGTATTATATTTACAGGAAGCTGGAGATAATTACTAAAATTAATATACGTCCATAGGACAACGAATGCATCAAAATTCAGTCCTTTTTTCGTGTCTGAGGATGGTAGCTCCTCTTCTTTAGTCATGGATTGCAGATTGATATTTATTTAGAGCTTGAAAATGAATACTAATTGATATAAAACAAAAAGCATTAAAATTATTTTAGGCTAAAAAAACCATTTTTAAAAATAAAAGCCAACATAGTTTAACAGATTATAAAATAATTGCACAGAGTAAACATATACACACTGTTACATGACATAATAGTGAAATAACGATGATCACAGTACTAAACTCATACACAGGACCCTCTCACCTGTGTTGGTAATTGCAATTTTTCTCCAGCTGAATTCTAGTGAGAGGGGACACTATATCAATGGCCGGTATAAAGGTATCAACACATTCACTTAATTGAAGGGAACTGGGATTGTGGATTGTACTAGTTAATATAAAGTGGATTAATAAATAAAAAACATAAAAAGATGAAGGTACAATAATTTTTCATATATATATTAATCTAAACATATATTAATAATATTATTTATAAGGTTATAATATTGCTGTTATCGCTTGCGACAATAATATTCGGATATCCGATCGAGTATGGGATCGAATATGAAGGACATGGACTAATCCATGCACCGGTGCATCATGAACCAGTCGTAAGTACATATTAAAATATATTTATTAATACTAAATTAATATATAATGTAATTTTAGGCATATCCTAAATATAATTTCAATTATGGAGTCAAAGATCCGCATACGGGCGATATAAAAACTCAACAAGAGGAACGCGACGGTGATGTTGTTAAAGGTTAATTAATTATTATATGAAACATTCCATAATGAAAAATATGTAACAATATTTAAATTTTATATTTCAGGAAGTTATTCATTAGTGGAACCTGATGGCTCTACTAGAACTGTCAGCTATTCAGCAGATGATCATAATGGTTTCAATGCAGTTGTGCACAAAACGGAAGCAATCCATCCACAAATCCACAAGGTAAATATCAATTAATCATATTAATTGCCCTTAAACTGTGAGATGATTATTAAATTATCATTATATATAGATTTTTATATGTATCTTATAATGTCAATAAATTAAATGCAGAACGTGTTAACATGTTAAACAACCGGTAAATCTATTATATAGTAGGACATTTCCTGTTTTCTTATGCAACAATATAATTTCTACGTTTCTCTATGGTTACAGCGTAATTTCCGATGAAACTTGTACTCGTGAAAACTAGTTTCGTTTATTTTTTCAGGTGGCTGCTATAGCACCGGCTCACTATGATGCACCCGCATATGGCCATGAATATTATTAAAAAAATATATTATGTAATTTTGCATACATGTGTTGGCAGATGGTCGCAATCTTTCGTAGCAGTATTATTCATTTATAATAATATATATGTATCAATCTTAATAGAGCTAAAAGTTTTCTGAACGATCTCATTTTCATGTTTTATGCATATCCAATCATTAATCAACTTCGAGTTGCCATTGAATTTTTTTTGTATATTTTATTATATGGTTTTTTTTAACAATGATCTAAATATTGTTTCAAATATGTATTAATTTTCAATAAAATATTTTTATAAAAATTTATATCGTTAGGATTTTTTTCATATTCATAGAAATTTTAACTAACTCTAACTAAGATTGAAAATTTAATCGATTTGTTGATATATGTGTAATACAATATAACATATTTTCATATTTAATCTATCTCTATAAATGTATGTGTTTATAGAGATAGATTAAATATTTAAAAAGCTGAATAAATCATATTGTTAGTCATATGGACATTATTTCATATTAATATTGACAATACAATATAATTACAAGTGTTCTTGTCTTATACAGTTTTAAATAACACGATTAAATAAAATAAATCACTATCGTTTTGGATAAAGAAATGTGAATACGAATATTATTAGCCGGAAAATGATATCAAAAACTTTTTATAAATTTAAAAAAATCAAAATTATTTATATTATGCTATAATTGTATTTATAATTAAATGTAAAATCATCTAATAAATACATATTTATATGGTTTTATTATGCCCATGAAAATATTCGTTTCAGTTAAAGACATTTTATTTTATTTAATAAAACATATTTTTTTAAATAAAATAAAATGTCTTTAACTGAAACGAATATTTTATTTTATTTAATAAAACATATTTTTTTAAATAAAATAAAAATTCCATTTGATTCCCCTTAATTGAAGCGGGCAGCAGCGCTCTTCAGTATAAAAAAACACTGCGGTGCAGAAGGCAACGGGAAACCACTGCAATATATATTCCCATGACAACCATGTCCATGGTCCTCCATAAGGGGAATCATGCACATGGTCACGATCTTAAGAAATGAGGGAAAGGGATTAATATCTTATATAAAAATATAATAATATGTAATCGCTTTACGACTCAAAACAAATAAATAAATTGGGATACATCGAGCAAAAAATGTTGTCCCGATTAACCGATCTATTACGGTGGCTCGAAAACAACAGCATCGTCCGAAGGGGGTCCGTTTATAATGGAAATAGACACAAGCATTTCATGATATGTTTCATAACATGGTCGATATTTGGATTTTTTCTCTCGCAGCATGTGTCACTCGCACCTTCCACTCACACTCAGCACATCGTATTGGATACGAAAGAGAAAAAACAATTTTTCGCAATTTCGGATAATAAACGATAATGATTATTTATAATATTTATTATTTACACTCTTTTAGACAAAAACAAAAAGTTTGTGACATGTAGGACATATATTAAAAGAGTTATACGAGAAAAATTTAGAAAAAACTTAGAGTCTCAAATAGACACTATCGGCATGCCAAGTTCAAATTAAAAAAATATACAAAAATAATGTACATACTAATTTTAAGACAAATTTGTTACAAATATTTATACGAATTTTAAATTTACTTTCCCAATGAAACTGAATCGTGTTTCAGATAACCGAAGTAAACTACTAGTAGTTCCTTTATTTGATTTCTGGTCCTTGGGACTTGCTTTAAACAACATATTATTTTAAATAAACCGGTGACCTAATTAAGCAGATTCGGCTGTATTTGAATTAACGTAATTAACGTACATTTTGATTTACAAGATTTTGCTTTAACACTGCATTCCGAGCTAAGTAAAAATCACTGTAAAATTCTTGTAAAGTGACATTGAAAAAGGACTTTAAACACATTTTCAACCAAAGAGTTTGCTGGTATTTATACACAATAACGTATTTTTTAAAGAAATTTTACACTTGTATGATATTGTCAATAGGATTCATGTTGAAATAATAACAAAGCGCGGACTAAATCGCCAAAATAGTTGTACAGACTTAGGTAATAATCAAAAAATAAATATTTCTATGACACACAAAATTTTGAAAGCGATAAAACACAAAGAAATAAATAATACCATTTTTTAATAATTATTTTTGATCCAATACTAATTTTCAGCATTTTATTTTCACTATATAATTAATATATTCGTTAATATTCTATTTTTTTTAATATATTTATTAATTCCGGCGCGGAAATGATGCCGTTTATGTTTGTCGGGTTTCAGTTGTCGCTATTCATGATTGTCAGGACCCAATCGTAGGCGCCGAACCGGATTTATAGTATAACGACATAATTCTTTTTTTATATTCATTAATTACTTCCATTTTAAGTGTTGTTGTTCCTGATATATCATGACATTGGTAACCATATTGAATCTTTCCTTTAACGTTGGCTGCCAAAAAGGTTTCATGTGTTATGTTCTTAGCGATTCTTCGTCTTCGTTCATTTTCCCAAGTTTATACCCCAGTGCATGGGTACAGGGCTGCCTGGGGTATGTATCCCTCCGAAAAAAGAAGGTCGATTTACTTGGCAAAGCACTTCTTCAAGCTGTTGGTTGGCGCAGTACATAACCCCCTTGCACTGTGCGAGTTGCCCTTATGGGCGCCACCTCACTACCATCGAGCTCGTTCGCGTGTGCTTTTTCTTCCGCCAAATGTGAGGACAGGTGCTTTCGGAAACTCTCCGGTAACCAGATCTATTACTCTGCTTAACCACTTGGCCGAATGGCAGATTTGTTTGAAGTCAAATATCGCCATTTCGTTGATCTTTTGTATGAGATTTTATAATTTCATATAACGGACCAACTACTGACGGTTTTTGTTTTTTTTTCCTTTTTAATACTTTTTATCTTTATTTACACATTATTTTATTTATTTCAATATTTTTTACTTTTTTTTATTTTGTTGTTATTTTATATCTTAAATTATATGACTATTCTATTTATGTTTTTATGCGTGATTGGCGACCTGGGTTATTCTGTAATGCCAATCACGCATTGTCTTAAAATAAAATAAATAAAAAATAAATAAATAATATTCCTAAGACTGAATCCAGAGTTGCTGAAGAAGGTAAACCCTATATCAAAAATTGCGTTTCAAAAATTCTTCGAAGATACGAAAAAGCAATGGCATTAGATTTTTGATGTATCTATTAATATATAGGTATCCAAGTATAAAGATTTTTTTGAAATCATCTTGTACATCATAGAAATAAGTCTTTATTTTATCAATTATAGATGTACATTACATTCCATATTATCCGGGATAATGATGGAAGGGGTCACAAGAATAATTGGAAAACATAAAATACAATTACGTGTACATTTCTAAGGAAACTTCATATTTTAAAATGGTAAATGTTTATTAAGATAGTTTGTGATTTTGGTTCTAAGACAAAACAAAATCTTTCACAGATTTTCTAAATTCATTTCGAGTATACTCAAAAGCTTTACTTATAAAATATAATCAACTTTTTTTATCGGTATTAAAATTACATATATAAAAAAACGAATACTATATTGTTACACAAATTATTTGTTCTAAAACTAAAAAAAGGGATTTATTTTCAACCTAGCGTTTTTTGTCTTAGCTCTCGGTGTTCATTGATACCAAGGGATTTACTTTTGTGTCACAATAGCCGGTGATCAATGGGTAAAAATGTAAACAAAATGGCGAAATTTGTTAACAAACAACAGCTTTAATTCACGTGGGCTTGCAATTTGCTAGAGTATGAAACAGTATGAGTGGCGTATTTATAATAAAGCCTATGGTGCTGGATTAGGCTCTCAATCCTTGAAAGTCCCCAAGATCATTCTCATTACTTTATTTATTTTAATTTTGTTTTCTTTTTTATGAGCTGCAGTTTCTGCTTCACTTTCGAAAAATTTCGTGTTTCTGTAGTAATTGTATCATTGATTATTTAATATCAAAATTAAGTAGAACAGGAAAAGTTTAAGAAGAGATATGTTTCACATTATTTTAGTGTTGACGTAGGAAACGGATGTTTAACATTTTTACATTACGTTGCGACATTTTTACAAATTTGTATACTATCCTAAAAATCTATTTTCATTGCCGAAAAAAAGTATGTTGTCCTTTTTCTCTAAACTAATATTTATAAAAAAATAAATACAGATCGACGATGAGTGGTGAGAGACTGAAATATTTGTCCATTCTTTCTATAAAAAATAACTTAGTCAGTTATAATTAAATGCTACTAGAGGCCTCTGATATGTAATTAGCATCAGGCACCAAAAAGTCACCAGCCGCCAGTGTAGAGCATTTTTTCACTTATGATTCCAACGAACAGATTTATATGGCTAGATGTCAAGAAATGTATAAAGAACTTGAGAAACAAATAACACAGAAGTGGATTACAGATTTTCTAGTAATAAGAAATTCAACAACACAGGACAGTAATAATAGCTTTATTAGATTCTAACTCATTAGACGTGTCGTTGGTATTATTTTTTCCTAATTAAAATACATTTGTAAGAATAATATTTATGCGTTTTTTAAAATACAATTTTTCTATGAACTCTATTACTTTTACACGATTTTTGGTGAAACGTATTTATCGTGTAAAAAAGAGTTCATTGCATATAATGTTTAATTAATCTAATAAAGTGTCCACAGTAGTGATGTGCTGAGACTAGAATAATTGATAGTGTCTACTTCTTCACTTGCATCCCCATTATCTTTTTCTCTTAGATTGGAAATAATATCCGTATAGGTTTTACGTTGAAAACTCAGAACATATGAATCGTATTCTAATCACTCATTTGATAGCATTTTCATAGATTTTCAAAGTCTTGTAATTTTTCCATTAGCTTATATTGTTTAAAGATTTCACTTGTTTCGCGCTCGTTAGAATCCAAGAAAATCTTTCTATATCTGGTTTGAATAATTTCATTACTTTATTTTGTACTAAGCTTTAGTTACTTTTTAAATCGCATCCAGTATCATAATATTTTTTTAATTTAACCGATCCATGACATCCTCCGATGGGGGTCTATTTATAATGAAAAATATACCCCAAGCATCTCAAGTCAAGATATTGATAAATTTTTCAACCATATCTTTTTGACTTTTTTAAAAAAAAAAAGGGTTATTCTAAGAATAATTATTAATTATTCAACATAAACTGACACGCACACCCGGCGATATCCCGCCCCCGGTTGACTAACCGCCAAATTCTCGCGGCATTACACATTTTTATTTTTTTTTCGGAATTGCAATATTTCGGAATACCAATGATTATTAATTCTTTAGAATTATTTAGAAAAATACAAAAAGTTTGTGAAATGTATGATTTTATTAAAAGAGTCGAAGGTCGTAAATATACCCTATCGGCACGGCTAGATTAATCTAAGTCTTCAACATAGTAACAAAGGATTTCAAGAGGGTCAATACGCTAATAAATAAATTATCACTTGAAAGATAATTACTTAAAGAAGTGACATAAGGTGGTAACGAATGAATGAGAACGAGCATTATCTAATAACAGCTCTAATTCTGTGGAAACCTTAAAAAAATCTATCACACCTGGAACTTATCTAGTTTTGAACCAATCTTCAAAAACCTTTCTGTCCATCTATATAACTTATGACTAATAACCAACTAAAACCAACTTATTATTTCTAGGTTAGATGATCTTTGTTTTTTGGTTTTTACAATTACGATGTAGAGTCCCTTCTATCTATCCTATTATAGTATCTTTCGGTTTTTTTTTATTATTTTTTAATATATAATATGAAAGGAGTAAATAATAAGTCGCCTTTGGTGGTCTCAGCGTAATGAAATACGATACAAAATTATAAAAAAAATATTAATAAAGAAAAACACGTAATAAAACATGACATATTTTATTGAATAGAACATCATGTCGAGTTTGTCCATAAATATGGCCTCAAAAGAAATAACAACACGGACGCGGTTTTCGCCGTCAAACGTGCGATTTGGTCAATTAGCACGCAATTAATTTGCATCGGCAATCGGTAATTGCTATAATGGACCAAGACGCGTAGGCGCATCTCTAACTAATGTCATTTTTTATGACAGCCGAAGTTTAGTCATTTTTTTTCGCATTGTTGCCAATCAACACGTATGCAAGATGGCGCTGGCGTGGGCCCTGCTTCCGCACGAGTCTATTGCATAAGCGCATTGAACTCCATGAGAAAACCATGAACTTGTACTATGGCCGATCGATTAATAAATATGTGTCTCAAACAAGTGTTTTAATAATTCATTTTTTGACGATTGTTGAGTCATGCGGATCAAGTGGGAGTCGCAGTGTTGTCGTATGCAAATCAGTCGATGAACGCAATCAGATTTTGATAACAGATGACTATTATGATGTTATTATGACTATCGAAAATATATATATTTAAATAAATTATAATATTTTTTCTATCTACAATACAACACGAATGTTTGACCACTTAGATCTTTTTTCATAGTCCACTTCAAAATCGATTTAAAATAAGACAATCAACATTTAACAATACGCTAGCGTCGAACCAAAATCGTCGATTTTTTATCTCCATGTACGGAACGATGTTAAGAGTTTAATGAGAATTAAAAATTAGCGTGGGCAAGAAGATAAATTCGCGTTAGAATCCAACGTCTATGCCTATATAAACACATAGTAATTAATCATAGGCGTATTAAAAAAATATATATTAATAACATTAGAGCACAATGCCATAAATATTATTACAAAATTGCCAACAATCCAGCACATTAATAATGTCGGATTTATCTCTGAAATATTATCGACCGAATCGTTTGTAATTTCAGTTTACAGCCACTTAACTTCTCAGTATTTGGCACAGCTGAGGGCCCACACACCACTCGCCGCCGACTGGTAGTTATTAAACGTTTTGTGCCAATATATTATTGCGACTCACCTCGTAAAACAAAATATTAATATTTGCCATAGCGTCCGTTATGCAAACCTCGTGGAAATGTAAGGAAACAACGCTACGCAAATTTCTATAATGTTAATGTACTCTTATACCAAAGACCGGTAACAACACTTCGATGTTTAAAATAAAAAAAAAAATATCAAATAACTCGAGAATATTTTATATCAAATCAATCATTATTAATAAATTTATATCGTCCAAACTGTAATAATCGAAGGATATTAGAATGGTTATTAAATACTGCATAATACTTTCGAATTGGATTAATATTTTTAGTATTAACGGTTATGGTTAAACAATATGCTTACGTAAAGGTATTCGATTGTGTAAAGTAGAAGGGCATTGTAACGTTTGTATAATATGAGAACAAAAATTATGTAAATTTTTATGTAATCTACGATTTATGTACGAAAATATTATGAATATTAATAATTCTGTACGATCAATGCTAATTATTATGTATTTTAATTAGGAAATAATTATAATTTACAATGATATATCAAATTTTTATCTGATCATAAATACTGTATACATTAATAATTAATATTAGAAAGGCAAAAATAATTATTTTTTTGATGGAAAATACATACGCTTAACTCTTTTTACACGAAAAATTGAAGATAGGCTCATTATATTAACAAAAAAATCGTGCTATTTTAAAAAAGAACATCGTTGTGGTACAGAAAATCGTGTAAAAAATGGAATAATAATACAAATATGTATTTTAATTACGAAAAAATAAAACTGGTCTAATATGTCTAATCTAATATGATAAGTCTAATATGTTAGAATCTAATGAAGATTGTTGCTGCATTTCTTATTATTAGAAAATCTGTTGTCAAATTGTTTGTATATTCAATGGTTTGCAAAACATTAATTGGCGCTCTTATACATATATAATAAAAAAAAACATTTTAAGAAGATAATTAAAAGAAATAATCAAATTTTTATCGGTTTAAATAAAGTATACTGAATTAATATTCAATATTAATCAATTTTTCCTCTCTTGGGGCCCCCCGGCGCTCATAATTATATGGCGCCTGTGTGCGCCGCACAATCTGGCCATATGGACGGCACCCCCCTGTAAATATTGCTGGTTGTAATCCTAAGTAAGAAAATGATGTACCTTACTCTTAGCAATTTGTAAAATCATTAGTTCTTTTTGTGGACCGTGTTATTCTAAAACCATGAGTTTAGTGTATTTCTAAATCGAATAAATTAATATTAATATAATGAAAATAAATATCAAGAAAAATGATAAGAACACACGAAACCTTTGATTTTTATTTCACATATTATTTTATATTAACTTTTACACGGTTAAAAATATAAGTAATTAAATTATTCAATGGAACTATTGTAAAGTGTGCCCTTCTGTTTTAGTTTTATGAGTATTTTTTTCTCCATTGATATTACTTGAAAGATTTATGTCGCTAAAACGAAGAATAGAATTAATGTATAATAAAATAATAAAATTCATTAAAAAAAAACTGTATTTTTTTTCCACATTCAGCACACCCAACATCAAGTCCACCGACGCCACTGGTGCAGTTACTGTCAGACGTAATTCAAATTGATGTAATATTGTATATTTTTTATAATAAATTTTAAAAAGTGTATGAAAAATTAATGAAAAATAAAAAAAAACTTTTTGTTTTTGAGAAATACGAATTGATCTTAAATGATAAAATCAGCCGAGAGAAGAAATTTCACATACAAATAGGCGTTTAAAATGGAGTAAAACCATCGATTTTAAAAATAAAGCCTAAATAGATAAAGAGGAGAAGGAGAGGATGGTCGCTGGATCCTTTCTCTTCAATTGATTAATTCAGATAAAAATAACTATATGTTTACAGATTGTGCTATATTATTGAAATATCGACATTGGAAAGCAATCTTGCTGTATCTTACAAAATAAACTATACACAGGAGTCAAAAAACTATTTATCTGATTTTTTTCGCGGCGGCTCTTAAATAACCACGTCGTCTAAAGGGGGTCTCTCAGAGACCCCAAGCATTTCAAGTCAAGATATAGATGAATTATACATCAATATCTTGTTAATGAATTTAAATCTTTTTTTTTATTTTGTAACCAATCAGACACAAACAGAGCTCTCGCTGCACGTGCCAATCACACGTTACACTCGCATTCGGCACATCGTACCGGATGCGAGGGAGAAAAATAACGTGCCAAGAGGCAATAGAAGTGAATATTGTTGTTTTTTTTTCGCAATTGCAGACAATAAAGGTCAATGATTATTTATAATGTTTATTCTTTAGACTTTTTTTATACAAATACAAGAAGTTTGTGACATGTAGAATTTATATTAAAGGAAAGAGAAAAATCAAAAACTTGGGGTCCTCATCGGCAAGGTTAGGTTAAAATAATTTATAACTTTTTACACCATTTTTCATATATATAGTCGAATAAATCTTAATAATTTGAACGTATTACTGAATTCTATTTTTTTTTTGAAAGATAAAAAATATAAAATGACGTTGTTTATCAATAATGAGGAGAAACAGAAATTTCGGTTTTAGAAGTCTTTTGAAAATGCGTTGGTACAAGAGTATAATGTATTTAGTGTAATATTAATGAATAAATAAAGATTTTTTAGAAAAAAACGAAACTTTAGGTATTATTTTATCTCTCTTAATTAGCTTAACGCTATACAGAAAATTATTAACCTCAGATATTGTTTGATCAAATCTATATAATACCTCAATCTGATTATGCAAAATTTTATATATTTACAAAATTAAATGTGATAAGCATTTATCAAAATTTGGGAACCACTGTATTAGATATCACAATATCATCAACATTTATAAAAATGTATAACATATTAGACGTAATTAAAAACTTTGATTTGTCTATTAAATAATTGATTAGCATAATTTAAAACCAAATGATTTTTTTTTAAATGAACGTGTAAATACGGAATAACTTGATTCTTTTGAATAAAACGTTATAAACGTCGAATTATATCCTTGAATTGGCAGTTAGAGGCGCCATTTGAATCCGTCTAATGGCCTATAAAAAAAATATAATTCGCCAAATGGGCAAAGCGGCCGCGGTTGGAACACCATCGATACTCGGATGGCCGAATTTAACAGTGGGTGGTAAACCAGTTGAGGAACGATTACTTTTGGCCACACGCTTTTTTGTGGTTCCTTTATTGTCTTCATTCATACGGATACTTTATAACGTTCGCGTTGTCCCACGCACCGCGACGCCCTGGCCATTGTCGAATTTGAGTAATTTATATCAGCCAATATCGTTACCGTTCCCCGGTATCGGGTTAGAATCGCCACCAGCCCCATTTGGGGAGATGAACTCATAAAATTTTATTGCCGATCGAAGGTGTAAAAAGTTTTATCGGTCTTTAGCGATACTGTAAATTGCGACCGGCCCCTCCCACCATCGCTCGTTTGTATGGCGACAAATGTTGGACATCGACTAACAAGGAAAGCGCACTGTTATGCTAATTCCACGTGTCACGGCGACCACGGATATGACTTAATATCAATATTAGATATGTTTTATAATGACATCTTAATAAAGATGTCGTTCGCACGAAACCCGATAAAAATGTTAAATATAGTAATCACATGAAAACTGACACTGCTGATAACTATGATGATTGTTATGAGTACTAATACAATGTAATAATGTTAATATAATAGCAGTACCGAGACATTTGAAACTGATATTACCATATTTGCTATGGCGGCTCGTGGGTAAAATATTTGGGGGTGCTGCTTAAGGGTAAAATTAAAAAAATATATATTTTAAGTGATTAAGTATGGACAGCGCAGGGATACTTCGAGTCGCAGCGCAACACAGCGCTTAGCGACAAGACCCTCCCATCCCGTTGCCGGCCCGCATCCATCCAATACACGACGCTGTTAGCGAAGACGAGCAGACAGCGCTATTGCTTCACACCTTGCGGAAAAACACTCAATATAAATTTATATTTTCATATGCATAATACATAATCCATAGCATATACAGTGGAACCTCTCATAACGAGCACCTTCCATAACGAGTAATTCGCATAACGAGCAAAAAAAAAAGTGAAAAAATTGCTCCCTTAACGAGCGACATTTCGCATAGCGAGTGACGCAGAAAGGGGAAGTCACAAACGTATGACGCACTTGTGTGTGTTGGATCGTATTTCACAGCAAGAAGTTATGAAGGAGAATTTGGAGAAAGAGGAAGTAGCAGAGAAACAATCTTCTGACGCAATAAAGAGTAAACGTAAGGAAACTGTTTCATCGTACATTGAGAAGCATTATCCTAATAAGAAGGTGGCTATGCGTGCTACAAACATATTCAATGATAACGCTGTGTCACATTTTCACCAAATTTTAAAGAGTCGGCTAAAACAAATGTCTCTAGACAGCTTTCTAGTAAAAAATAATTAATTATTTGTCATAAATTAATAAATAATAAGCTAGTTTCGATTTTTAAAATGTTTTTATCCAGGTTGTTACAATCTTTAACAATTTATAAGCATGTAATTTTATTTGAATAAACGTTAAAAAAAATGTTTCGCATGGAACGCATTATCGTGTTTTATATTGATTTATATGAGAAAATTAGTTTCGCATAACGAGTATTTCACACAACGAGCAAGATTCTGGAACGAATTATGCTCGTTATGAGAGGTTCCACTGTATATTAATGCTGACCCGACGTTAGCGTGCGGGACTTTAGCGCGCCGATCTTAGCGCGCCGACTTTAGCGCGCAGACTTTAGCGCGCCGACGTTAGCGCGAAAATTATTATTTTTATATATATTTGGATCAAAAGTTATCTTAGGTAGGTTATTTTTTTTTTAAATGACCCTCAACAATACAAAATAATATTATTTTGCGCGCTACTGTCGGCGCGCTAAGGTGCACGCGCTAAAGTCGGGGTTGTACTGCGCGCTAAAGTCTGCGCGCTAACGTCGACGCGCTAACGTCGACGCGCTAACGTCGGCGCGCTAGAGTCTCGCGCGCTAAAGTCTATATGGACAAGCCGCCCTTGCTTATATGTAATATCAATTTTCCTCTCTTCTAAATTCTAAAAAATATTAAAATTAAATTGTAAATTTCGACTCTTAATTATTACAACGAAATAGGTTTTTGTCAAATATATTTTTGAAAAAATTAAATAAGAGCTCCAACTAGCATATTTCCGAAGCAATTGCAGGAAAAGAGGAAAATGATTTAAAAATTATAGATTGTAATCTGTAATTATTTAAAAAAAAAAGAATAATAAAGACTTGTGCTTTCAAGTGTTTAAGTTTAAGTTTACGCAATTGCAGGAAAACAGAGAGAGAACAAACATTATAATCACCTATCATGCCATAAAAAATATCTCAGAAAGATTACGACTTTCCTATGATAATAAATGCATAGGAAACTTTTAAAACATTATATTAACGGTATGAATTTTAATGAACATGAAGATATATAAGAGATTATGATATTATTGTATAATTTTTTAAACAATTTATTCTAAAATTCGACAATGAATAGGTATTTCAGCTTTTTGAAAATAATTTTCCAGTATTCAAAATCAAGAATTGATTGAAATTGAGGAATAACGTGTTACAGGAAGATAAAAAAATTCATACACTTTAAAATTAGTAATTAAAAATAAAAGCATTATAGTTACATACCATATATATTTACTATTTATAATTATTTATTTTACGAAATTCGACTTTGATAGACGGTCTTATACTTAATTCTATATTTGTGATAAACCAATAAAAGGTACTCGAGAGTTTGGTAAGGCCCATGCCCTCAGCGAGTGAGAGCCTTGTGGCTGGCAATGATGATGATGATGATACATAACGACTATAGAGAAAATAGTTGTAATCTACAATATTAACTGTATAATAAATTCAAGATAATATAAATAATAAAATTATTTTGGTTTTCAATTATGGAAATAAATTAATATTAACACTATAATGGCCGCTAGTATCCGCTATAAACTTGCGCTATTGGCCGGCGGTCTTTCCTAAGAAAAACACACATGCTGTGTGTTTTTCTTAGGAAAGCCCGCCACTAACGTAAGGACAAATAAAAACACACATGTTGTGTGTGCGGCCATTATAGTGTTAATGATATATATATATATGTATTATAACATAATATTCATATCAATATAAATTGAATGTTCACAACAAGATAATAAAATAAGATTTTATAAAAAATAATAAATAATAAGGGGACCAGAAAGAAATCGGCTAGTTTATAAACTAATGTTTGTTTGAATTCATGAAGTTAAATATTATCCTAAATTATTATCCAAAACAATAATACAAATCAAAACGCCTATAATATGTATTATTCTACGAAAAAACGCAAAATATAAGAAGTACCAAGAAAAAAAAACTTTTTAGTATTTCGAGAATATTAAAGAAGTACCAAATTCATCTCCCAATTATGAAAAAGAATTACTCGTACACATCGTCATAGCTTAATATCTTAACTAGATTTGAGAATGCAATAGAATAGGAAAATATAATACGAGAATCAGCTTCCGTCAAGGTCATCTTGATAGAGGGATCTCTTTTAATATCTTATCAAGAGATCAAAACAGCTGAAATCATGTTTGAGAAATTAATACCTACTATTCTTGTGCTATCAATTTTATTTTATTGAGTAAAATGTACATACCCGAAACTGACAAAGGACACATCAGACATTGTTTGCTGCTATTTTACTACTAGAACTAAAACGCTAGCAAGGCCACCAAATCAGTTTCAATCAAGCAGTTGCCAATTTTGGTTTCGTTAGTTTAAATCAAGGAATAGAAATTTAAAGTTTTCGCCTAAATCAGGACTACCCTCATAATTCGATGATGGGGTATTGAAATCTCTGGTTTAATCAGATCCCCGATTAGTTAACCTAGCCGTGCCTATGGGGTTTATTGGGATCCCAAGTTTTGATTTTTCTCGAATAACTCTTTTAATATAGATCTGACATGTCACAAACTTTTTGTATTTGTATAAAAAATAATAAATATTACAGTTTTTTACGCTAAATACACCCTTTTTCAAATCAAATGTATTCTTTGGCAAATTAAATACACCCTTTTTGCAAATCAAATACAACTTTTTGCAAATCAAATTGACCCTTTTAAAAATTAAGTAAAACAATTAAATATTTTTCAATATATATTTACTACTTTTAATAGTTCCTTCAAAAATGTAAAAAACGGGTTCCACTGTATTTAGTACCCCGAATTTAAGTTTTCCCGCTAATTAGGTTTTTTTAACAGTATCAGTTTACCAGTTTATCAGTATGCAAAATCAAAACGCAAATAACTCAGTCTGCGACAAGACATCGCCGAGTGCGCATGTCATTTACGCGTCATATTGATTAGTTAAACAATTGAAAATATACACCAAATTATAATATCTTAAATAACTAAAAAACTAAATAAAAATATATTTTTTTTAAGTCAAGATATTGATGAAGAATTTATCAATATCGTGACTGATCGGTTTCAAATGGTTATTGATAAATTATCGCAGAAACTTCGCGCCAAAACATTTTCAGGCCCATGGTACATAATTTAAGAGAAAAAACTATGGAAAATGCGGCAGGGGTTGAGAATAACTTGAACCAGAATTTTGATTCAAAACCAAAAAGTTTTTTAATCAAAAACGGAATCAAAAAGCTGCAAGAGTGCTGGCAAGTAATTGTAAATAATAATGGAATATAATAAATAAATATTTTCTACATACATTTGATTTCTTTATGGTCACACTTATATTTAAAAAAATATAATAGTTAAATATAATTAATAAACTATTATTTTACTAATTATATAATAAAATATTTATTAGTAATAATATCGTTTCCTTGAAAATCATGCTCATCAGATATTAATACATTTCCCAGTCTCCGAATTACGTTTATCTCCTAGTATTCTATTTCAACTTTGTGAATAGGAAGAAATCGCAAGAAGCTACATATGGCAAACACGGAGACTGTGATATTGTTTTTAGTAAAAAATACAAGTAACTCTCGAAAAAACAATGGAAATTGATTAGATTATTTGTATCGACCCGCCAATATTATTACTTTTATTAAATATTAAATAATATATGATTAATTTTACTTCATTTTGATATACAGATATTAATTTGCATAAACATAATGCATATGATTTTAACCCTTTCAATGCGGCGGGTCTAAACACGATTCTGCATCTGAGTGCGGCGCCGTTTTGGACCAAATTAATTTTTTGGCGAGGTAAATTTGTATTCACCGTTTACCCCTATATTGTGACTCACTTGTCATAAGACATGCAAACACGTTGGATTAGGATATGTTCTTCCATCCCAACTAAAATAAACTCGATCTGCTTCTTTATTTTCGTAATAATAAATCGAAATAAAAATATCAATTCGCCTCTAAACAGAGATTAAGGAGAAAAAATGGGAATGCGAATCAAAATCAAAAATGCGAAAATGCACTCTTTCTTTTATACCATTGCATCCGTATACGTATGTGGAAGATAATGTACGTGGAACACCTGCACAATCCCTGGAGCCATACCGATACTACTGCGGGATTTGAATCGTTACTGTTCATATTTCTATACATTACATGGTTCCTATAAATTTCTTGTGATATGTTGTATATTTATTGATAGCTGCGTTTATTAGCTGATTTTTAAAACAAACACCATCACTTAACTCGGTCTAGTTTACATGCAACGACAAGTTAAAGTTTTAAAGAATCTCGCGCATGTACAACATGCGGCCACACCCTGGACACGATTTGTATGCGCATGTACGTTATGCGCCCCGCACTGAAAGGGTTATTAATAAAATAAAAATTATCAGTACTCGAATACATGCAGCTATCATGTTTCACTATTACAAGTCATTACCACACGTTTGTTCTATTACAGACAGGCATTTGAATATTCATAAAAATAATGATGATAAATACGATATTGTATTGCAGTTGACAGCGACGTTGAACCTGTGCCAAACGTCAAACGTTTCACGCATCATGAGGGCGTGATGTCAAAATGATGTTTGCATAAAATTGAGAAGGCATTGCAATACCATTCACTAAAAAACATGTAGCCGGCAATTTGAAATAGACGATAAAGAAAATTATCCAATCAGCGTAAGATAATCACGTATGCCCGTGAAAAAATCAAAACTCATTACGAAAATCGCGCACAAAAAAATAATAATATCATTAAATCGTACGAGTTCTCATGCTCGTGTGTAAAAAATATAGTTAATGGAAGCAGCTCGCAAACCACCAATCTGTGATTCATGGAGCACGTTTTCCCAAATTGCTTGGCAAATATTTAAATATGCAGAAAACCACAGTTATGTCATTCATATTTTAAATAATTGTAATAAAACACTTGAACCAAATTTGCTTAGACTAATTGAATGGCCAGACTTTGTATACACAAACTAGCATTACACAATGCGGAAAATAAAGCAATACAATGCGACATTATTTTTTAGATAAGTTTCAAAGAAAAATTACAAAAGAGGACAATGGCTTTTTCATGTACACGGCATTGAAATTATTTTATTACTTTTTTTTAAGTGAAAAACGATGTATGTTTCAAAGTGTTAAAATTTTCAGTGGAGTATTTTTATTTAACTCACTATTTTTTTATAAATAATTTAAACAATTTAGATTAATTGTTTAAGAATGACAGCATGGGGAAGAAATTATATTATTCATGAATTGAAAACACAACATGGTTCAATAATCAACTAATTTTTTAACCCTTTCCACTCTATTTATAATAAATAAATTTAAAAAAAGTGGTTAATTTTTTTTGCTAAAAATTTTTTGGGGCATACGTCTGGCACTAAGAATGGAAAAGGTTAATTATTCATTTTTATGTCTAAATAATAATGTAGTTTGTATTATCTTCTGTACCTAATTATATTAATATAAATAAAAAAGCAATATTAAAATACATAAAACTAATATTAAACTGTATTTATTTATTATCATGAGTGTAGAGCTTTTTTAAAGCTTTATAATAAATCCAATTCTCTTTTATACAGTACGGAAAAGTTTATTTTTCTTTTGTTTTTAAGAAATATATTAAAATATACTAAAATAATCAAAGAATAAATCATAGGATTAGTATTCCTAATAATTACAAATAATTTTACGTATTCAGATATTAATATTTAATAAATCCTAATTTGATCAAAAAATTTCATTTTCAGAGTAAATTTAATAATAAAAACAATATGTTTCTCTATTTAATCATTGAAAACATATATATTCACTCACTACTTTAATCAAAATTTTAAAATCACTCATTAGTTCAAACTACTTACGTGAATCTGTCTTGATTTTTGATTATTTTTTATATAAAAACACATATTTTCATATTAAACAAAAAAGAAATGTAAATTTATATTCAATAAAATATTTTTATTTATAAATAAAATGTATAGTTATTATTAATTATATATCGATTTAAGTAATGAAATATATATATTATTTATTTGTGTTCACTGAATATTTTTTAACACGCTTATCTCTGAAAAATATTTAATTTTTTCATATAAAAAGACACACTTTTTGTGAAAATAATAAAAATGAAATCTTTTTTAAATGAAAAAAATTGTAAATTATTACAGTATTCAATAAACTATTTTTATTTATTAATAGAATATAAAATATGTATCGATTTAAGTAATGAAATGTATTTATTATTTATTCATTACAATTTTTTTTTAAAGGTTATCTTTGAAACATATTCATTGTTACGGAGATTTTCGTAAATTTATTATATTTTTTTACTTAGTAATCTTTAATATTTTTGGTTAGTTTATAAATGAATTAAACACGTAAAATGTACAGTTATCTGCGAAAAGCAACAACATCTACGCTACTGTTATCAATTTGAGGTATATCCTCCCTAGGATGTGGAGGCTTCATTTTCATTCCACATCTGTAGCTCGTCAAGTATAGATTGCTTTTCGGAAGTTGTTCACGCACATCACTTAACATCTGCACACGTTTAATATTATTTTATAAAAGCACAACAAATTCGAGTAAATTTTAAAACTAATAAAATAAACAGAATCACCAGTGAAATAATTAAAAATAAAAAAATACACACGTCAAAATGCACGAATACTTTTTTGTAAGTACATACAAACATTGTTATAATAATTTAATTTAATTATTAAAAATATATATTATTAATCACTGAGTATTTTATCACTAGCACTGTATTATAACTCGCGTAAAATTTTGCAAACTATGTATTTAACGGATCAAATCGAATTTTTGCGTAGCATGTTTTCAAAGTCAATACACAATAACGAGTTCAATACACGAAATAACTTGTCAAAGTCATTATGCCGACTATTTATATGAGAGATGATATATTCATGTGCTTATATCTTTCATTGTGTTTGCGAATACTCGTATCAATTATGGCACATGTCATAACCATAAACACAATTATAGTTCCGTGCAAACTGTATCATTGTACACGTCCACGAAGAGCCCCTCATTATCATCTCAAGTGTGTCGTGAATTTATTTATTCAACTTATTCATTCAAATACATCGCAGTGATCTCACAAATATAAAAATAATTAATAAAATAAATTCTAAAATCGATCCGGTTCATTAAATCGGTCATTGCCATAAACTTGACGTACGAAGGAAATGCTTTTGGCAAATCCAACAGCGGCGTCTTTAATAAATCTGATCGATCTCAGACTCAGTAATTAAGAATCCCACGCAATGCTACGTGTTAATTATTATTTGAATATCCGGAAAAATATTTATGTTTTATTTTTTTTTATATTTTTCAACATGTGTTCTATGTAATATTATATATACAAATAAAGAAATCAATGGCGTGGGCCAAGAGTTCAATCAATTCTTTGAATTTTATTTATGGATATTAATGTCGAATCACTGATTTATGATTACTGATTTTTTTAAGATATTATCTGTCCTAATTCCTGGATCTTTACTGCATATAATACCGGCGCAGATATATCAACAGCAGGTACTATATAAATCAAACGTTCCAAAACCGCGATTAAGTGAGGCTGAATACAATCATTACGACATTAGAGAACCGGATGGTATATATATAAAATCATTATATATTTAAATAATATAATTTATGTATTAATGATTGTTAAATTAAGGTCCAGGGACGTATGCGTTTGGATATGACGTGGAAGATGCAAAAACTGGTAATACCCAGTTCAGAGAAGAAGAACGACATCCGAACGGCACCGTGACCGGAAGCTACGGTTACGTAGAACCCGATGGAAATCTTCATGTGGTACATTACGTAGCCGACGAGAGAGGATATAGGTTAGTCGATAAAAAATGGTAATGCTAAGAAATACAAACGCATCAATCATTTTCTTTAATTTTCAGAGTGCGCATTGAAAACAGTCGTGACATGAAACCGATCGCTGCTCCGAAAATATCCAATTTCAAGAGCCAATCAACGGCCAAGTACAATCCTGTCAACAATTATTATAGAGCTAACGGGCCGGTCGTCGTAAGCAATCAACTTCCGATTGCGGTAGATCCGTACGGTCAGCGGAATTACGTCAGGCCGGTTGTCGTGCCCGCGAACGATCTTAGCCCACCGATCGTCGTGCCCGTTCGCAATTACAACAATCATTTTACGTCCGATCAATTTTACGACAATGTACCGATTGGGTCCGATCAGCAATTCGGCGATCAAATATTACCTCAGAACGGACTATTTTATAATACGTATTACACAACGAATCCGCAACCATACGCCAATTCGCTCAAATAAAATACGTACGATTAGTATATAATTAAAAATATTTTGTAATTAATTTTTATATATCATAATTTTAATTTAAATAAATTATTTTTTAATTTATTATAGTATTTATTAATGCCATCTATCCGTATTCAACATAATTATTACCTTTAGTTTTTATATAATTCTAATGAATAATTGTTTTATATATATTATGAAAGTAGAATATAAATTATTACACTATCGATATAATCAGTGAATTAAATATATCATATATCATTTTAATTACATGCTTTGTTTAATTTGTATCGTTGTATATTAATGTAATTAAAAATCTATTACAAGATGCATATAAGAATAAATTATATATTTATTAGGTTTTAATTTTTCATAATCTATATATAATAATTATATTATAATATATTCCCACAGCTATGGATAAAGTCTCGTGTGAAAATCTCTATCAGTTATTCAATATCATAGAAGGGGAAAAATTGTAGTATATACAATTTGAACAAATGAACTTTTCTGTAGTAAATGATAATAAAAAAAAAAGATTAAATAATATTTCTGTACATTTGAACATGTCAAAGATTTATATTCATATTTTTAAATATAAATAAGTTCTTAACTTTTTAGAAAAAATATTAATCTAATGTTAATAAAACAATATAAATCTACGTCTAGGTTGAATTTTAATTTATTTTTTATATTTTTTTTTACATTTCATAAAAATGCACTGATTTTGATTTCTATAAATACAACATAGATATTAAAAATGACTGATTTTAATCAAAGCTAGAAGCTGAGATATTAATTTGTCAATCTATTGATTCACTTGGCTATTATAAAACAATAAATAAATAATCTTAAAGCAATAAACCTTTAAACTAAAGAAAGATTATTATTATAGTATTTCGAAGCAAGATAATATTAATAAGTATTCAGGAATAATGTTATAAAAATTTATACGAATTCTTATGGGGATATATTATTAGTTTAACATGATTAGTTTATAGCTAACGAAAAACCTTAAAAATATTTTTTTTACTCAGACTTGTTGAAGTAAATATGATTGTATTTTTTCTATGTAGTTTTGTTTCTTAGCTTTATCTTTGCATGATTATTTTATATTTTAGGTAGACAAAATACAGAATGAGGCACAAAAAAAACTTAATTATGTGAAAAATATTAAATATTATATAAACAGAATTTATATTTTTGGAATAACATATAAAAATAATTCCCTCTTTGTATTGAAGATGCGTTTCAAGGATTGGCGTCCAAAAAAATAAAATGCAAATGAAAATGGTAGATAGTTTCCATTAGATAAAAATGATTCAAACTATGACATTTTCCAACTTAAAATATCGAATTTACTATTAATGTTTTCACGATATAACTAAATAAAGAAGAAAATTTAAATGGACATTAATTTGAATTTAATGTAACATATTTAATAACAATTTAACCCTGAGATGAGCAACATTCTTTTTTTTAAATTTCTTACATGCGGTCCTTGATATTTAAATTTTCAGCAGGTCGGTGTAAAAAAGGTTGCTCACCCCTGATTTAACCAGTGTTATGACTTGTGGGTAACATGCATATTATTTCGATAATGCAAGTTAACCCTGACTCAGCTAAGTTATTACTCGGATAGGTGTCCAACAAAAACTATGAATTCAGGGAATTCTTTGTGACACTCTCCAGGGATGCAAGAGGAAGACACCCTTTACAAAAAATATTTATGTGGATAGTTTGGAGCTTTGGAATTAATCAAATTATTGCCATCTATCTTTCGTTGAATAAATAGTTATAAAAAAAAATATATAAATTTCAACCCAACTGAAATAATATTAAAATTAACCAGTGTCACGGATTGACACTTGTGGGAATATCAGTGTTAGAGACTCATTCTCACTGTATCTTTAGAATCTTTAGAATCTTTAGAATCTTTATATGGGTGAATAGCGCTTTGGTATGTTTATATTATGCCATCCATCCGTCGTAGTCAAAATAAATAAATAACTTTAAGGAACTTATTTATTCCATTCAATTTTTAAACATATCAAACAGAAAATCAAAGAAAAAGTTAAACTTTCCATTTTCTTAAGCCGTGTTATTACAAAACGATGCAAAAAGTGCGTATGTATATTATTAATTTTGTTATTTAATTTTGATGAAACGAATAATGGCTTTCTTTTCATAATTATACATATTTAATAGTTTGAGAATCGATTCAAATTGTTTTTTTTTAATTGAACGTTAATTTATATATAAAATTTATTATCCAATGATTTTTTTCGGTTCATAGACAAAAATTATCAATTTTAATCCAACAGAAATAATATTTAAAAGAAATGCCAAAAATCGATATTGATGAATTCTGAATCTTGACATTTTTTTAAAAATGGATTATTCTAAAAATAAAAATAGTTATTTATGATTTGCTTCATATTTGGTCGATATTTTGGATTTTTCTATTAATCAATGTGACGCATAAATTACACGCGCACTCGGCAATGTTACGCCGTCGACTGAGTTCTCGCGGCAAAAATAGATCGCACCTCTGGCAAAAACAGACAATATTATTTTATTTTTTTTGTAATTGCAAACAATAAAGGTCAATGATTATTTACAATATTTAATCTTTAGACTTTTTAGATAAATACAAAAAGTTATTAGACGAACTTGGGGTCCTCAATAGACCTCATCGGCACGGCTAGGTTAAAGACGACCATCACAAGCAGGAAATATAGAGAGATGATTGCCTTACATACCTCCGATTCACCATAATTACTTCATCATGCCAAAGAATAATTAATATTTTTTTATTAGTTAACTTTACCAGGTAATTTACATTTCGTACCAGAGTAGGATCAAGTCAGGTGGGGACCCCAAGCGGTAAAAATGCTGTGGTCCCCAAACTCAGTTTTTCAATAAGTAAAAAACACTCTCTTTAAATTATCAAAAAACAAAAAAGTAATATAAAACAAAATTACATGAATTATCGTCATCTGACTTTATTTATTACAAATTAGTCAAGTCAGTCGTCTGAAGGGGTTCTTTAGAGACCCAAATCATTACAAGTCAAAATATTGATGAATTTTTCATCAATATCTTGACTTTTTGTAAAAAAATATTTATTCATGATATGCTTCATAATTTGATTGATATTTTGGATTTTTTAACTAATCAATATGACGCGTAAACGATATGCATACTCGGCGATGTCTCGCCGCAGACTGAGCTCTCACAACACGCGTCAATCGCACATATCATATAATCACGGGATTTAAAAAAAATAGCAACTGACTGTTGATGGCGTAGATTTGTATACCAGTTGGAAATGATGTCCATTTTCGAACAAAATCGTTTCTTTTTTTATCATTACACACGATTGAAGAGAACATTCATTCGATTCAATATTGTATTTATTATCATTTAAAAAATAAAAGTATATCTAGATCTAATCCCGAATTTCGTGATACGATTTCTTAGATACATACTCTTTAATCAATCAACAACATAATGGAATGCGATGCCATAAACCGACTCGGAAATGAATTAAATTAATTCTACTATCACTTAATTATCAAATCGCTACACCTTGTGTTTGCATTGAATTGCCAATGGAAGCACAAAGAATGTGAAATTCCACAAAAATGTAATCGATATAGAATTGAATAAGATTTTCAGTAAACCGATTTTTCACACGAATATACGCATGCAAATCGCCAAATCACTGACATAACCGCTTACGCGCTCTTACGCATTTCTTATAATATTATGCAATATTTTATAATATATATATATTTATTTAATAATAATTCGGAGTGTGTGTATTGTTCGTGTCCGAGTTGCATAACGGGGGCGCCATTGTTTCGAAATCGAATCTGCGGCATTAATTTAATCGCAACATTCTTATAGACAATCCATTTTTTTAATGGCGAAAAAAAAATATTGTTCCAATACAATCGGCGTTGCGTAACATTTTGACAGAAATTTCACACGTGAAATTGTAAAGAGATGGCGTTAGCGGCCGCTGCGTTATCAATGCAACTGTATCGCACTTTCCCTAATTCCGTATTCCCGCCACGTGTACGATCCATTCATAATCTTGTGATAAACAATTGCGTCTCTCTCGTTTCTTTTAATTGTGATGGTCAGCAATGAAAGTCGAGCGATTCAATTTTGAGATGTTTAAACCGCTTCCGTCAACTGTTACATAAGTCTACTGATGGCTTATGAGATTCTATGAAAACTTTTAGGTCACACACAAAAATACTGTAGAAATAGGGATGAGCTTATACATTTTAATGGTTACACTTTATTATTATATAAAAAAATATTATCAAAACCTTTGAATTTACCTCTTTTATCAAGACGGAAAGATGGAAAAAATATATATTTAATATTATTACCAAAAAATTACATTAGCTTAACTTTTGTTATTGTGTCGTACCCTTCATTTATATTCCATTTCGGTCACACCACAGAATAGGTAACCATGTAAAAAAAAAATGGCCACTATTTGTTTTGTTGCCATCTCCTACCAATAAATTAAACAAACACACTTTATCGATTATTGTTGGCAATGTTAAAATATTATTTTGTTGTTGATTTTATTGATTTTGTTTGGAAATGGCTGCAGTTTGTTTTGTTGCCGCCCTCTTCCAACATATTGCTTACTTCTTAAAAAATAAGAATGGCCACCTATTTAGCATAATATAGGATATATCCGTTGTAAAATTATGAGTATAATTCATATTGATCACAATTCAATAATGAGAGTATATTGTGCACAGCAACGTAAAACCTTCAAAAAACATCAAATCACTGTCACGTCAATGTTAACCTATCCGTCACGGCGGTGGTGAAGAATTCATCGATATCATGACATTTTTTTTTAAAAAAATGCTATATAATTTGGTCGATATTTCGGATTTTTTAACTATTCAATATGACAATAAGAAAATAAATGAAAAATATTCAATATTACACGTAAATGACAATGATCTCGGCGCACGTGTCGCTCAATCGTTTCACTCGCAATCGGTATATTGTACAGGATGCAAGCAAGAAAAGCAACAGAAGCGAATTTTGTTGTTTTTTATTTTTTTTTCGCAATTTCAGACAATAAAGAACATTGATTATTTATAATATTTATTCTTTAGACATGTAGGATTCATATTAAAAGAGTTATTAGAGAAAAATCAAAAACTTGAGGTCCCATCGGCATGGCTAAGTTAATCAAGTAAAATCAAGTAAAAAGGATCTCAATCACGAATGAGAAAGAGCATTATCCTATAACAGCTTTAATTCTGTGGAAACTTTTTACCTTAAAAAAAATTATCACTCTTGGAATTTATCTAGTTTTGAACCAATCTTCAAAAACCTTTCGGTACATCTATACAACTTTTTGACTGATAACCAACTAGACCCAACTTATGTTTAAAAAAATACAAACACATGACACTCATTGGATAAGTTTACTCTTAACCCTTTAACCGCTAGAGACATTTTTATAATAGTTAATTGCAAAAATGCAACTAATTTTTCTAACAAAACTAACAGGTTCGAGAAATTTCAATGGATAGAATGAACTTATTCCAAAACAAATAACATTTCATAAAACTTTCACCACAATCGCAAAAGTGCTATGAATTGACAATTGTCGCACCAGTGTGACTGTATCGGTTAAAAGTTTAATATCCAAAGTCTACTCTTTAAAAAATAGTTATTCAAATAAATAAAGACTACAATATTAATATGTTTTTAATAATCTAGTTAAAACATACGTAGTCTATAGAAATGCAATAAATTGTCATTTGTTGAAACAAATAACGTTTACTTAGATGGATCCTAACCTAAAAAAATCATCGTTATTTTATTGTCTCATTGAAATGTTAACGAATGTATACTCCAGTTTATAATAATATAAAAATAACTAAATCATAATTAATAATTGTTGTAACAAATGATTTACATTCTATTTACTTTTATTAGTTGAGATATGGCTTTAGTTTCGTTTTAGATACGTGGTATGGAACACTTGTCTCTGACGTATCTTGGCATAGGTTATCATATTTAATTCTTACTTTATAGTTGGCTATCAAAAAGGTTTTCAATGTTATAGTTTTGCTTCGCTTTTTACTTTTTTAAATTTTTTGGCCAAAAATGCATCTTTATGATGCGACGGCCTTCATATTCAGATTTTTTTTCTACTACCAAAGATGAAATTAACCCCAAAATGAAGACGTTTTTTCAAAAGGGGAAAAATTAATATTGATGAATAAACAAAGTTTTTTTGAGGAAGAGAAAATTCAGCATATTATTTCATGAAACCACATATTTCAATAAATTCCTAGTATCTTCAAAATAGATATATATTCAAAAACATTTTTACACTAAATTCTTAATATATCGTGGCTGGAAAAAAATTCAAGTGATGTAACTTTATAAAAATTATAAAAGAATGTAATATAAAATAGTTATAAAGAAAGAAAAAACTAAAAATCATTATCTTAATAAGTTGATAATTGCATTTTTTCAAAATATTATCAGCAACTTATTTTATGCTTTACGTAAACAGGTGGGTTTACTGTCAGATTCAATTCAAATTAATATATTTTATAAAAAAAAATATGAAACATTATAAAAATCTTTTAATTTTTGAGAAAACTTAAATGATAGAACCTATTTTTTCACAAAATCATCCAAACATTTTGGCATTACCGCTGAGAAAAGACATTTAAAAAAACAAAGAGTAGTAGAACCTTGGATTTTTGATAAGAAAAGCCTAAATAAGATTGCTGAATTTTTCTCTTCAATTGATTAATTCAGACAAAAGCAACTAAATGTCATAGCTTACAGATTGTACAATGTAATTAACAATTAAAAACTATATATATATCGACGTTGGAAAGCATCTTGCTGTATCTCAAAAAATAAAACTCTACAAAGGAAACAAAAAACCATTTACGATCTAAATAATTCTTAAATTAAAGAAGTAGAACTATAATTTAGATGGTTTTTAAACAATTAATTCTAATAATCTGAACGTAATATCCTTTTATTGTATTTATAACGAGATTGTTTTCCCATATCGAAATGTATATATTTTTTTATAAATACGCAAATAAACAAAATACATGTTTCTTAACAAATTAAATATCATAACAGATTTTTTCTTATTAAATTAAAATATGTAGATTATTATTTTTGCGAAATTGACCAATTTATTACATTTTATACGTATCCGATTGAATTATACGCGTATAAAAGTCATAATCGTTCCATTAAATAAAAAAATACTATCCGAATTTATTGGACAATACCACACATTTTCATTATTATTTTCTTATTTTTAATCTAACGCTAAGAATTGGAGATTGCGCAATCAGTTTCCACCTGTCGATACGTAAAAGATGCAGGAAACGAAATAATACGTTTGTTTGTATTTCACAAGAGTGTTCCAGTTTCAGATCCAATTTTTTGTGAGGCAATGGGAAATGAACAATTTAGCGACACCGCTAAGTAGCGTGACACCCATCTCCCTCCATATGGAAATGTAGCAATGCAGACGGAAAACAATGACATTTTTCACACTCGATGACCCTCGTTTGTCAATTTCTGATTAGTGTCATACTTTACACACTCGATATGGCCAATGAATAAAATAATATTAATTAATTTCCATTTCAATGTTGCGGCATAATTCGATAAATGCACAAAATGCATCGGTTCCGCTGCTCATAAAATAATAGTTTATTAATCATTTTGACAATAAATGCCCAGTTTAAATCGTATAACAGTCGTATTATAATATTGCTCCATTTTATCGGTGCTTATACGCTTGATTAACCTAAAACATTCGACATAAAACTAATTAAATCACGTATAACGAGAGAAAGCGGGATAAAATTTTATGTATATGAAATTTTATATAATATCGACAAGCGTTATTTACGAGGAAGTACTATGAATTTTATTAGAAAAAAAATGCACTCACAATACTAATACATAAAATCAAACACCAGAAACAAACATATCAAATAATCGGATTAAATTAAAATATTTAATATGAAAAAAAAAAATGATGAATGCACATAATTGCATATTTCTATTCAATATTTGAATAATATGAAAGCAGAGTATTTTGCATATAATTCGAGAAAAAAATGGCAATGGTGCACATAACATACACGATTATACCGTAAAGTTTACCATATGGAACCATGCAATACGTGAAATGAACTATTTTCCGCGTTTACGTAAAAACCCTCATGAATAATATAATAATTCAATACTAAATGGATCAATTTTATTTTTATTAAATTAATAATGTAATAAAATATGATAATACTCTCATTTTACTTTAGATTAATAGAACGGTTATGCTCATATTTTATTATTGTTATCGTCTGCACAACTGCACATTTCTCAAGACTCACTTCCTATGTTATTTACTATTGTTCTGATCCGCAGAACCAGCGGCATGGGACTAAATAATAATCGATATTTAAGATTAACATGATTTCTCCAGATGTTTTCGATTAACAATGAAAAATAACGTCTAATCCGATTTAAAAAAAAATCAGCATTTATATTCAATTTAGATGAAAAAAATGTAATTTCGTATTCAATTAGATTTTGCACATTTTTTTATATATAAATATTTGAAAATGTCGTGATTTTCTCTATGTCGGTTATAGGAGAAATGTATATTGTAAACATTTCGCTAATGATATCATTGTTCCATGGCACAGTCGGCTTTTTCGTTGGATAATCCAGTGGCCCCTCCACCGCGGTCCACCCCTGCTCGACATATAAATAGAGAAATTTTCATACCATCATCATTCAGTTTTCATCAGTCTTCGTGCTTTGATCAGTTCTGTGGGTGAAAGCTTCTGTGCAACTCAAGTGTACGTTTGTGAGATTCGAAATGGCTTTCAAGGTAAAAATAAAATAAATATTATATTCAAAATAATATTAATATATATTTAAATAAAAATATTTTTAATAAAATCAAAATGCTAATTTAATCAAGCATCGATATCCGTTATTTAATTATTTTTTAAAAATAGAAAATCGCATCGATTATTTATTTAAAATCGATTTCCGTCCTATGCGGAAGAAACGATAATTCAGCGAAGAGTGCGTGATCGGAAAATGCAATAAGCGTGTTCAGTTGCACGCATAAATTTTCTCGGTGGTTTTTCTCATCGATCCGATTGTTCTAAATTAACAAGCTACAAAAATTTAGTATCATCCATTGTCCATTGTCTCAGATGTAACTGAGATAATTGAAATGTTATGCCATCGCGTTTGATGTTACAGAAAAAAAAAATGATACCAATTCATTGTTCATCTTTGAAAAAAGCGGTATCAACTCTCGATCGGATCAAACAATGACATTGAGAAAACGTGAGAATCTACCACAGATTCCACATGCTCGAAACGGATGATGTCAAATCGATGGTACATAGTTGGTATCGATTCTCAATCAGAAAGCGATGGTCGATGACAGCACAAATCGGTGATTTCACTTTTACGCTTTTTCCAGTCGATCATCTCGTTTACGAGCCATGTTTATGGATATCCACATTACAATTACACAATTGATCATGTGAATTTTCTAATAATAACGATTATGGAGCGTTAAAATTGATAAGCCGTGAACGAGCGGTTCTAAATTCAACCTAGAAAATCTGTTACGTATATTAATTGTCAATTTAATATTTTTTTTTAGATTGCATTATTGGCTCTGGTGCTCGTGGCTTCGGTGTCTTCGTACCCGAGATATATTGAGCCACAATATCAGGGAACTGAACAGGCGCAGGAGTACGTGGCGTATCAGCATCAAGGAGCTGAAGCGCAGGAGAGGCATTCGTTCGGAGGACATCACCAGCAGCATCACCAGCCCGAAGAACACCACGAGGACGAACACGTCGACTATTACGTAATAAAATTTTAATATCATTATATCAGTACTGTATAATACAATTAAGCGACCGTGAAAGTTACGCCGGAGACATTGTAATTATGGTGCACGATGCTGGATCTGCTGGGACGAGTTTTCATGTGAAAAGCGAGAGTCCCAGCATGTGGGTTACTTGCAAGCTCGCTGCAAAAAGCAAAAGTGGACTCGATCCGTTGCAGTTCATTGCCAGGAGAGCACACGCCTTTCTATATGCACATGCAATGTATATATTAAAAATATAACGTCATCTGAACACCACAAATTACATAAAGCATTTTTTTCTAAACGTAGACGTAAACGTAGACGTAAATCATCGATATTGTTAAATTTATTTGACAAAGTGTCTTCAATTAATATTGAAACGAATTGATTTGCTCTTCAAGAACATCATTGAGAGTTAATTCGTAATGTTAAATATACAGTAAAGTCACTATAAATTCAGAAAAAGATCCTTCGTATCATCTCATCAATCTAGAAAAAAATACGTTTTTTTTTCTATATAAAGAAATATTTAGAAATAAATATGTATTTATTAGAATTAGTCTACCATGATGTTCATAAAGAGTCCTTATTAGATAGATACCCTTGTGCTATTGCTTTTTCCAATCATTGAAACACTTCTGGTTTCTCATTTTAAGTTTTTTTATTTGCGGGAATACTAAGAGGTCGTAGTCAACGATATATCGTTGTTCAACAATCAAAGGATTCAAATCAACACCGATAATATTTTGAATGATATTAATATCCTGTTTATTATATTTCTTGATATTTTTAAAACAATCGTGTTGTTTTTAAACCGTGGAGTATTGAAAATACTAGTCTTAAAACCAACGATATATCGTTGTTTGAAACAGTCAAAGGATTCAAATGAATTCTTGCTTTGTGTTTTTTACAACAATCGTGTTGTGTCTAAAGCGTGGAAAATTAAAAATGCTCGTCTTAAAACCAACGATATATCATTGTTTGGTCTTTAATATTGCGTAATTTCTAAACCGTGGAAAATTACAAATATATACGATATATCGTTGTTTGACAATCAAAGTGTTAGAATCAACTCCAATAATATCCCGTTGAGAAAATTACTTATAAATGTCTTTCCTTGTTATTTTTTCAACACGGATTTTTTTTATTTTCTAGAAAATTAAAAATGATAGTCTTACAGTCATTTTAAAGTCGAAGGGTTAAAATCAGATCCGATATTTTAATTGGTAGTCTTAAAAACAACGAGATATCTTTGTTTGACAGTCATGGGGTGTAAATTAAATCTGTTAATTAATCTTAAATAAAATTACAATCCTCCTAATACAGCTACGTCTGAATTTTCTTTATGATATTTTTCCAAAAATCGTGTTGTTCCAAATTCGTGCGAAATTAAAAATGGTGGTTTTAAAATCAACGATATATCGTTGTTTAATTAGCTTTGTTGAGAAAATGACTTTTCAATTTCCTTCCTCGATATTTTTAAGACAATCGTGTTGTTTTTAAACCGTGAAAAATTGAAAATGGAATCTAATTCGATACTCATCGTTTTATAACTTAGTAATTTAATTTATGAGCCTCGTGTAACACGTGCTTACTCGGTCGACTGATCTCATACCACGTAACGCCTCAAGTGAAATTGGTAATTCCGATATTGTATAAACGAGTACCAGATCGTATGCAAATGCGTTCAAGTGGCCACGCCATGGAAATGGGATCGCGAAACTTGGCAAATATACTTAAACGGAAGTCGACCTGTAGCAATTAATGTGGCGCGATAACCAACAAGTACATAATAAGTGTGCAGTTTTCCGATCGGCCATTTCCGTTTCGGCGATTTTCACTTTTGTCGCGGCGCTTCCTGTTTTTCGCGCCAACTTCAATCGTTCCAATCATCATTATTCTATTGACACTGATCGTACAATTAATCAAATAATAAATCAATGCTCATAATTCCCCGGAAATGAATCGACGGATTATAGAAAAACTAATCAACATCGAATTAAATTAATAATTAATTATATTGCAGGCCTATCCCAAATACAGCTTCAAATATGGCGTCAACGACTTCCACAGCGGCGATATCAAATCTCACCATGAAACAAGAGACGGAGATACCGTCAAAGGTATTATTATATTAAATATTATCATATATATCATAATTATTAATATATTGTAATAATTTTCAGGACAATACTCCGTAGTCGAACCCGACGGTTCCATCCGCACCGTCGATTACACCGCCGACAAGCACAACGGCTTCAATGCTGTGGTCCACAAAACAGCCCCGATCAATCCTCATGAAGGACATCATTATTAATTAAAATCGACCAGTATATCATAATAAATAATAAGAATCGACGATAGTATGCGTTTATTATCGAGTATGGATGCAAACGATTTGTAAGAATGATGAATTTGTTATTAAAATTAATACTTAGCGTTATTTTTATTAATGATCAATGAAAATATTATTTTATTTTTTAAAAAAAAAATGTGATAATTTTGCGATTTTTTGGTTCGAGCATATGCTAAATTATTCATAATATAAATTTTCGCCGATAGATGACTGACATATGGATATTTTTCGAAAATTGTTCTGATCGACGATAGATCATGTTGTTAAATCGAAATGTAAATAATATTTTTATTTGTTTTTGTTGCATTAGTTGTAGTTTTGCTATATTTTTTTTTTATCATAAAGTTCCTCTTCGTACTGTTATAATTTTATGCATATACACTTTGAAGGAAGTAGTTATTAATTATCAAGTGCAATATTTATATTCTAGTCCTATCAAAGTGCAATGATGCGTTCAAATGCTTTCATATTATGATGTAAATTTCTCAATTTCACCAAATACTAACTGTAATTAACTATGTTTATATGTATAATAAAAAACTGTTGCCAATAAAATTATGAAAAAAAGCGATAGACTGTCATTACGATCGATTTTCCATTGATATTTTCAAGTGTATGGGCACACAAGACACATGATGCGTGATTCACATCGATTTACATGCAAATTTTCCATTCATTGTACTAATCCCATACACCTGTTTCACACAAGAACACCGGACTTACATAACGCGATGGAAAATGAAAGTGTATCGGTCTCGTCAAACAAACGCCTTGGGATTAAAACCATTTACACACAAACGCCATAATTTTCACAGCTATTTATTTTCAATATGTCACATGCGACGTGTGATAAATTTTAATCGAACATCGTAAATTGTATTTACGATTTTACGTCGAGATTTCTCCTTTTAATCCAAAAAAATAAATAATACGATAACAAATAAAATCCTACAAACTTTCTCTATATATATTATGATTAATTTAAATATAATTTATTTAAAAAAAAATATATTATAACTTATGATACAAAAATAATTAGATTTACCATTGAATTGCAATCGTGATATATATTTATATAAAGATTTGGTGAAATATATATCTAAAATAATTATAAATGATGTAAACACGATTTTTAACGCAACATAATAAGCTTTATTTCATTAAACAGATCTCAATTGAAAATAGGCTTGTTATTGCTACAGAAATCCTATTAAAAATATATAATTTGACGTGATAAAATCCTATAGAGAAACACGATTTTTTTTATATTATGGCAAAAAATCACGCTATCTTCTCCGTGGCTAATCCTTCTCGGATTGCCGCAATTCCGATTGCGCAGTAATAGGATCTAATCACTATGAAAATAATTGATATACGTTACAGTATCAATCTTCCGTAATGAGAAAAGTAAATAAAATAAGAGTGTGCAATTAGAGCGCGAAGATTTGAATTAATAAACGGATAATAGGGCTCTCTAGACGATGACGTAACCGAAGGCGATCCATTGTCCTGAAATATGATTAGCATAAGAAGTAATTAACAGCCACGCCGACTGTGCGATCTTATCTGGCCAATGTTTGAAGGTGAGAGTGTTTCCGAACGAACAATGAAAAAAATGGAAGAGATGGAAACGTCATTGTCGTAATGATACTGCTGCGGCTACTGGAGTTGAAGAAGGACACCTATCGAAAATTGTATAACCGACCCAAATTTCGCAATGGCACGAAAATATTTTTCATGCGATAAGCCCACCTACTGTGATATTATTTGCATATTCATAATGGTAGGATATTCTTACGTAATTTCTTACAGATCATGGAAAAATGAGTCACATTCGATTTTTATCTAAAATAAAGTCCCTTAATCATAAATTATGATTTTATTTCAATTCAGATTCTAAAGACAAAACTATGATAAATTATTAACACTCAAGCACCCGCTGTTTTCAGGCGAAACTTACACCTAAACCCGCATCTTTTTATCGATCTTGCGATTTTGCGCGGCTCTGCTTAATAACCTTGTTTCCTTTTGGAGATAGTTTGGCCAAAGGAGAAGTATTATATGTATAGTATACTTATATTAGATTATTAGAATATTTAGATAAGAAAGTGAAGTTCGAGCTGTGAAAATGATGATTTATTGTATTTTAGATGATAAAAAACAAATAGATATCTTTATGTAGTATGTAGGTAATTTTAGCTTATAATAAAGGATGTGACGGGTTGTGCCACATAAATATTCCAAAAAAGTTATTTTGTTGAATGGATAAACAAAAATCTAAATTCGTTACAGTCGATGTGTAAGTACTGGAAAGTTTTCGATCCAAATAATCTATTATTTCAAGGACAGTTTTTAATCATAAATAAATACATATGTCATATATTTTACAAAGGGCATGCAGAGCAATGAATGAAACCGTGTCCAGTCGTAAAACATTAAGAGAAAGCCTTTTGTAACGCATTAGATAGCACGTTTCGTGTGAAGCCGCGTAAGTGCGGGAGCGGGTGTTTACCGTTTACGAAAATTTCCGCACTAACGCGGGACCGGGTCCTTGAGTGTTAATATTATATTATATGTTTAAAAAATCAATGGATAAAAATGGACAGCTTAATATGATATGATTTAACATGTGACAAGGTGACTACTAATAATTCTGAATGCAAGAAAATCTAAGTCACGAGTTTGGTTCAAAATTGTGCTGTTAGGTTTGTGATTAAACCGGTCTACCAATAGAAATTAAAGATTTTATTATAGGCAATGGCATTTCGTAGGTAAAATATATTATATTATATAAAATTTAATTAATAAGATGAGATAATAATTATAAATAATATTTTTATATAAAAAATAATAATAATAGTTTTCTTCCATTTGTTTGGGGGTGCTGTAGCTCTGCAGTGTATACATACGAACCGTCACCGATTATATGTCATAAAAATGGATGGAATTTCATTGAAGATTTTTTTAAGAAGAACACTTAACTATCTATTTATTTTTAGCCGAATAAAAAGACATGATTAAATTTTTAGACAATGCCTAAGATTTGAGACAAAAATACACAAAATCTATTGTTACCAAATATAGCCATTTTATTTCAAATAATTGTAGAAAATTTATCTCTCAATTTTTCATGAAAATAAATGCTTTTTCTAAAAAAAAGGCTCTCAAATCGACCCCTTGCCTGTCTAAAATTGAATATTTTTTTAATGTAATAACTACAAATGTGTTTGTTTGGAGCTTACACCATTGCCGTAGTTAGAATTTTTTTTAAAGCTGAAAGTTTGTGATGTTTGCCCGAAATTGATAATTTTATCTTAAAAAAACAATTCATATAGTCAGAAAATTATTATTCTTTGTCTCAGAGTTGTAAATCTCGGTTAAAAACAAGAGCTGTAAGGATAGAAAAAAAATATGTTGGACTGAAAACTAAAAATTTTGTCACGAAATATTTTTTTCAGCAAAAAAATTTTCGAATCCTTTGTTTGTGCGACCTCTGGGGGTCCGTGTCGTTATGAGAATCACTGATTTAAACTATCCTCTTATCATATATTTCAAGTATCAAAAGTATTTTATTATTCGAAAATATATTATATTTATTCTACTATCTTTTTACACGGATGATTTACTCAAAAACTAACCGGGGCAAAAAAGACAGTGGATCAAACGCCATAAAATAAATTAAATTTTTAAAGTAAAACTATACGAAAAACGATATTTTTTTACGTTGCTATTTGATAATAAGTATTTGAATTTTCATTGACATAATTTTTGCTGTGTTGATGTAAATTATTCCCAAATGGCATTGTAAGCCATACAAATTGTGGTACAACTTAAACGATAACAACCATAAAAACACAAAAAAGTAAAAACCCTGAAGTATGATCCATATACGATTACAAAGTCAATATGTAGAGGCGATCAAGAATTTTAACCTAGCTGTGACGATGGGGTGGGTCTATTTGGCACCACAGGTTTTTTTTATTTTTCTCGAATAACTCTTTTAATATGTTACAGACTTATGTCTGAAAAAGTCTAAAGAATACATATTATAATAAAAACATTATCCTTTATTTTCTGCAATTTTGAAAAAAATATTAAAACAAAAATATTTGCTTCTGTAGCCACGGGTGCGATGTTTTTTCGCTTGCACCCGGTACGATGTGCCGAGTGCAAGTGAAACCGTACCGGGAGTCGGCGGAGTGACCTCAGTCTGCGACGGGACATCGCCGAGCGTGCGTGTCATTTACGAGTCATATCGATTAGTAAAAAAAAACAAAATATACATCAAATTATGAGGGAAATTATCTATGTAATCAGCTAAATGGTTTAGTAGACTGATAGCTGTAGCTTCATGTAAATATCTAATAATAATAAATTAATATATAACATTCTAAATTAGTGGTTCTTAACCTTGTTGGTGGTACTGAACCCCACCAGTTTCATATGCGCGTTCTCCGATCCCTTATATCATACGTCGTATTATTTATCATAATATCTTACAATAAGTCGGGTGTGTTTTGACCTCCGCCGAATCTGGGAGACTCACTCACCGAGCCAATGGGGTTCGATCGAACCCAGGCTACGAACCACTCTTCTAAATGATCTACGATGAAAATAAAAAAAGGCCTAGCCTCACACACTTGAATACATAAACCGATAAAAAGAAAACAATTAGAAGATTTGTTTCAATACATTTTTTTCAATAGAAATTTAGAGCCATTATTTTGGAAAGTGGGAATAATTAATAGATTTACATTTGCATTAGTATAAAAATATTACCACACGTTAATCAATTAAAGTTATTTTATTTATATCACCATGTTTATTACGCAAAAATAAATAATAAAAATATTTATAAATAATC
>JAGXCT010036031.1:12852-31634 GCA_022495035.1 Philopotamus ludificatus | reverse complement strand
TTTCATAAATATTATATCCAGCTTATATAGCAGTCAATCTTAAAGCGACATCATATTTTTTGCAAAAGATATTAATTTTTAGAAAAATCCGCACATGAAAGAATTTTTGGGGTCTATTTTCATACACACTTTTTAATACAAATATGGCATTGATTTCGAGCCGTCGTGACTGATCGGTTAAGTAAGTTAAATAAATACATATTTAATATTTTTCAGTTTTCAACTCGCGCCTAATCTTCCGATGCCTTCGTGCGCCGCACACTTTGGCCATATGGACGATGCTCCTCTAATACTAGCGGTATATATTTTGGTAATAAAATGATGTTTTGGAGCAATGTATCCCCGAGTGACAAATTCCCGCTAAAACGACAGTATCACGCTTATGGCCAAACGGTGCGGCCGGCCTCGGGGCTGACAGGTGAGGCTCGCTAGGTGAGGCTCCGCTACTGCCCCCACCCCCCTCCCCCCACGGCTCGCAACTCCCGCTTCCCTGTTAAACTCGGCTTCGTATAATTTACCCTTTTGCGTGATCCTTAACGTTACAATGTTTGACATAAGTACATGCCGAATCTTTCGGCGAAAATGCGAAGCCTGGGGCAACCGACACTTTGAGACCCTTAGAATTTAAAATAATAGCAATGGCATTTCATATTTTTTGGATTATTACACCCCGACAGAACGGCGAAGCTTGACAACAGCGTCCTGCCATTTTTTGTTTTTTTTTCTCGAATTTTAGTGTTTTTTTCGCGTGCTGCAAATTTCACAAATAATACAAACTTAGGGTTGCAAAGCACCGAAATGCCATTGATTTTTTACTACTCGTCCATATTTGTCTCGTGGTTAGCTTCAAATTTCGTTCCGCTTCGCCTTCCCCATTATTTTAATCTAACATATTGTATTGCTAAGTTGAGGTCCCTAATATTGCGAGATCTGGAGCAGCAGCCCCTCTTGTACCCCATCTGATAGACCCTGTGTACATATGATAATATGTAAACATCATTTACAAATTGCATCTAAGACTCCAATTTTCCATTAAATCTTCAGAAATACTTAATATAGAAAGTTAAACACTTTATGCTTTTTCCATTATGATTTGTTTGTTAAACAAAGAGTGTTTCTCTTATTTGTTGTTATTTTCTTTTATTATATTAAATGAGGGACTCATATTTAAAATATTTTTTAATGTAGGTTACAAATCATAAAGCGTTGTTCTTGTTCAGGCTTTTCTTTGTTACATTTCACGCTTATATTGTAAATAAATATTGAAAGGAATTTGGCCTTTCCGATTACAATCTCGTATTTATAAACCCTTTTATCGTTTCTAATATTATATATTTTTTTATATTTACAGCAGCTGTTTTATTATATCGTTATCGTGTCATTAATAACCATTTTTCTGTGATTTGATTATAAAAAAAAATACATCGACGATGGAGGAAATCGACATGAAAAATATTGATCTGTCGATTGTCAAGATTGAAGATTCGGTAACCATAGTAGATAGTCCGACGGCCAATGATAATGTTCCATCTTCGACATCAAAATCAAGGGGCGAAGGTTTACAAAAATCCTTTTGGCAGATGAGATTTGCTTGTACATTTTGCAATAAAAAATGCGTTAACAGGAACCAATTGAGAAATCACACGAAAAAATATCACTCAAACCTCATTGCAAAATGTGATCTGCTGACAAAGCCGTGTTTCATTTTGTTGAATAATGTATGGGATGTGAATAAACGCAGTAAGCCATCCACACCATCGGAATGGGTTCATATCAATAAAGAATATCTACAAAAACTTGATTTAAATTTGAAATACTGCGTTACGAGCAAAAATTTATGTGTGCGGAATGAAGACGGCTCTTCCAGTGCGGCTACTCCGAGCAATGGAATATATGATCTCAGTGCCTTCAGTTCGTCGGAGAGCACATCCGGAGTAAAAATAGAAATTGACATAAAAACTGAAGATTCTACCACCCCCATGGAGACTGAAGATGATATGATGGAGATATCTGAAAATAAACTTTTCGTCAAATCCGAGGACGACAATATAAAGGAACTCCCAACACCCACGCGTAAACAGGCTCCAGCAAAGGACAAACCAATCGAACCTCCTCCAGCAGGTAAAATATTCATAATAAATTTAACACGTTTAATACTAACAATGCGCCTAGTACGTTGATTCTATCATATTGGCAACGAGATCGCGTTGTGTTTTTTTTATTAAGATATGCATGTCAAAATATTATTTTCGACCCATATTTCGGTGATTTAATATTATTGAATTACTACGTCATTGACATTCGTCGATATTTGTTGTACAGTAAACCCTTTATTAGCGCACTCTGCTGTAGAGCTATTTTCTATGGCATGAGCGACAGTCCCTCTTATAATGCTCCCTTCTAGAGCGCCGTTTTCTACAAAATGCTAATTTTTCAAAGTCAAATTACATATTTCGTAAATATATAATATACATAATATGTGCATTGGAAGAATATTTGTCAATGGCTTTTTGTCCCTTATCTTCGTTTGATATATTCTGCTGTGACTTGCGGATCATCACAAAGAACAACATTCCAGGGGCTTACAATCAAATACAGTAAGTAAGAAAATATTTTTATCCTTGCTAGTTATGAAACAAATTATAACCAAGAAAGTCGACCTAAAAGTTTTTTAATGTAAAATAAACTTTACCGGATTTTATCATGTTATGTGGGAACCAAATTTTTTTATTTTTTTGACTAAGATGGATGATTGGCATAACAGAAAGATTCCAAAGCGCCATTCACCCATATAAAGATTCTAATGATGCAAGAGGAATGAGTCTCTCACACTAATATTCCCCCCAGTGCCAAACCATGACACTGGTTAATTTTAATATTATTTCTACTGGATTGAAATTTTTTTATTTAACGAAGGATAGATGCTATTAAATTAAATAATTCGAACGTGCCAAACCACCTACATAAATATTTTTATAATACTTTGCGGAGGTATTGGGTATCTTCCTCTTACATATCCCGTGGTCAGTATTATAAAGAATTCCCTGAATTCATAGTTTTCGTCGGACACCTATCCGACTACTAACTTAGCTCAGTCACGGCTAACTTACATTATCAAAATAATATGCATGTTACCTACAAACCATAACACTGTTTAATTAATTTGATTTATTATTTGCTGCCGTAGTTAATGTGTTATGGTGTGGGGCATTCGCATCGTCTTACGACGAGAGTATTTAAGTATGTAAAAACGATGAGCAAGCTGCTGACTTAGTGCAAGCTCAGTGGATTGCGGGTATCGGAGTGAACGTGTTTTTTACTGACGAGCGTAAACATCTCATATTTCACTTGGAATATCAATTATAAATGTATAAATGCACCAACGAGTCTCTTTATATTCACCATTAATTATTTATTGGTTTAAAAATAATACAAAATCATTCTGAATCTTTTTGTTTATTTTTTCTTTGAAAATTTAAATACATACAAGATTTCTATGATAATAAACCCTGCGAATGAAGATTCCTTTGAATTGCAGTTCAATATATTGTGTCCTCTAAGGTCCTCCGAACATGTTTCGATTTATTCGCGATGCGAGTTGAAAACAAGTTGCGGTTGTTTCGTGATCACGCCCATGTGCAGGGGTGGGGATCCGTCCATGTCTCGACTGAGACCAATCAAGTTCTGAGCAAGTACAAGTACACGAGCGCGTCTTATTCTGGATCAATCGGAACAAAACTCAGTACATGTTGTATCAATTAATGTATTACGCTCATTACAAAAGAAATAATAAAAATGTTCTTGGGTAAAAAATATTTTTCCACTTTAAATAACATATACACCCAACCTTCGATTTGCGTGATAGATACGTTTCTTGACAAAGCTTCAAACCTCATCCATACCCGGTAAAAAAAAAGGCTTGGAGCTCGTGTAAAATTTAGAGATAAGTATACAGATGTGAATACCAAAAAAAAAACAGGCAAAACCCATAATATTCAATATAATTTATTATTATTATAAAAATTATATTGAATAACAGTGTTTGGTTTGGAGCTGAAAACGAGTCAAGCGTGCGATACCGAATACGTTTTCGAATGATGGCGCGCGATCTTTTTTCCGTGTCACAAAAACGTTTCAGAAAAGTTGCAGAAAAAGTGAACATGTCAGGTAGGTAAAATTATATTTAATAAAATAGTTATTTATAAAATATTGGGAATGTTTGTAGCGGGTAATTTTAATTAATACTATTATTCCCTATTATCGGTACATATGGTGTATTTTCATTGCCAGGGTATAGAACAGTGGTCGCCAAACGGTAGGATATTATAACCAGGTGAGGACTAGTGATCCCCAATGATGCTTATTCAAGGTTCTGAGAGATGAGCTAAATTGCCAGTATGGAGACCTTGTGCTCCATATAAAAAAACATTAGTTGAGTAAAGTTCTCCTTCGTCATTTATTCGTCGCCATTCTTCGTCGTTTTAATGAACTCCTACTTATAATAGTCGAATTTTTTAAGGAAAGTAATGAAAGATTCTCAGAGCTTACAAATTTTTGAGTGGCTGCGGGATTTTGCTTTTCTTTTAGATGTTACAGAAAAATTCAATGAACTAAATGTTCAACATCAGGCACAAGATAAAAATTTTAGGGAAATGATCTCTAAAGTACAGGCATTTTCAAACAATCTTACATTCTGGGAGCACAACCTAAGTCGTAGAGAAGGTAAACATTTCATCTGAAGGAGAAGCTGGAAAATGAAATAAGTCTTGAAATCTACAAAGAAGTAAATCATGTCCAGTTTCTTTCAAGCTTGCGAAAACAGTTTGCCTTTCATCTCAACAAAAAAGTATCTAGTTTTATTTTGAAATGTGCTCAATATGAGGCAATGATTTGTTCTACTTAAGTGAATCAATGTTTTTAACTATGAAGATAGTAAAAAGTAAATGCAGAAACACTCACAGATGTACATCTTGATAATTGCATTCAGATGGGAGTGACAAGGTACTCACCGAAAATTGAAAAAAGTATGAAGTAAATGCCACTATTTCTTTTTCTTTTATTCGCTTATTTTTTAATTATTTCTTCTTAGGTCGGCACCCTCATGTCTGAGGATCGTGATCATTCTCGTTCCGAAAATTCTTGATTTTGTCCCTCCAGGATTCTCTGCATTCTGCATCCCGCATCGCAGCTACTACGATGCGGGATAATTATATTTATAATATTTTAATTTTTATTTTTTTACAAATAAATAATTAAAGTGCACATTTTATGTTTTATTGGAAGTCCAATGTCCTAACTTATTTTAAGTAATATAATAATATTGTTCGATAAACGACGATGATAAAAAATGATATAGAAGGTATATGTATAAATAGTTCACATCCTTATTGAGTTTGGCGACCACTGGTATAGATGAAGAAAGGAAGTAGATTGCTAAATAATTCTGCATAGTGTCTGCCGTTGATCCTTCACGTATTACAGTTTGTCTTGGCAGGATATTAGGTATTCCTCCCATAGTATGTCCCTCTTCCGTGGCTTAGTCGATTCCCTCTGGTAGACGTTAAAAGTTGTGCAGTACCCAAGCAGCTTTTACAATGTTATTCACAGTTTCTTTATTACGACATTGTATGGGCCTATTCGACAATGCAAATTTTTCCACTGCTATTCCAAAGACACATTCAATAGTTTTCCTTCCATGGCTCAACCTGTAATTGAATATCCTCTTTAAATTGTCGAGGTATTTTTTCCTACAGGGTGTCATTAAATTGCTTGCCAATGTGAATGCTTCATCTCTCACGAAGTAGTAAGGAAAAGGATTGTGCTTTTCATCGTAACGCAATGGGGATGGCGAAATGTTTAAAGTACTCTGGGTCATCCGGATACTAATTGCACTAGCCTTAAAAATACCTCCATCACTATTTCGTTCCGCTTAACCTGATACGATCATGGCGAGAAGGCCCTCTTCATCGCAGCATGCCAGTAGGACGGTAGAATAGAAGTGCTTTCTGTTGAAGTTTTTAGAACCAGTATTTGGTATTTTTTATATTCGGATCTGTCTCCCGCCCAAGGCTCCAATAGCATTTGGAAGGTTCCATAGCATGTCAAAACGATCAGCAATCACTTTCCAATGCTCTTCTGAAGGCAAATGCATATAAATTGCATTCAAAACGTCCCAAATTATTTCAGTAGTCTCTTTATCAATAACTCCAACTGTAGTCTACCCTCTTCCAAAATATACTGAAAGTGACACAAATGACCAGCCATTACCCAAGTAGCTGAAAAAAATGAATAATAGTTGAAAATATATAATCAAAATGAAATAATATAATAATAATTAACTAATTAATTTGAAAGTTGTAATGTTTATTCCTTTTCATTTCAGCTGCTGGGTCCGAAGAGCAGTGGCTTAATATACCTACGGTTTTTGTGCCTAATATGAATCCTCCACCAAGTGGATCTGGAGTAAATGGTATGACATACTATTTGGCAGAACCCTTGCAGTTTTATTTACCATTCATAACAACATTGGGTCTACCCTCATCTGGAAATTTGCCCCCAGTACCACTGGTAGAAAATACTAATGCAATTTTAGAAAATGAAAAAAGAAGTGAAGATATTATCATTCTGAAGGATTCGTCGGATGTAGTTCAGTCCTCACAAGCACCACCGATACCACCCTCCTCAAACGCTCTAAACTCATTGGAAATACCAGTAACGCCGCAATACAGCACTCACTCTTCGCTAGAGTCCTCGTTTATTCGAGAGAAAATGATAAAAATAAGTGAGAAAAAATCAACCTTTGACAAAAAAGAGACTCTCAAAATGTTCATACTCAGCTTGGTGCCGAAATTGGAAGAATTAAGTGATTCTCAAATTAAAACATTCAAACGCAAAGTTTTCACGGTTATTGATGAAATATCCACCTCGACAAATCCCCAATCTTCGGCGGAACCACCCCGCTTAGTCTCTCCACACAACTCTAACACTCTGAATATCTCAAAAATGCATACATTTTTAAACGGAATACAGGTACAAACATCGCCACCACCAGCAACATCAGTACCATCAAGTACCAACAACGCCACAAATCAGTCGTATAGCAAATTCTGAAAGCCTCTCAATACCGGCAATTTAACATAATATAATAACTATTACCTATGTACAATATTTAATGTTTATTTGAGATATTTTTTATCTCTTTGTTGGAGTTTTGTAATTTTATATTTATACCAAAATAATAAAAATCTTACCTCAATGTTATTAATAATCTTTCTTCTGCAGTCACACATTCCCTTATATTTGTGTCCATCTTCTTTATGGAATAAGCAACCAATAGTATCTTTGGACATTCTAAAGAATGCCAAAAACTTGCTGTCTATTTGATTAAATGTCTTGTCTTGATATTTTTCTATATGTAAAGGTGGCACCTATATTCCCTTCTATATAATTTTTATAATAATGATAAATTCTATTGAATGTTATGGGTTTTCTCTGGTTTTTTTTTGTATCCACATCTGTATACGCATATCCCTAGCTTTTGCGCGAGCCCCAAGCTTTTTTTATTTCCGGGTACGGATGAGGTTTGGAGCTTTGACAAGAAACGTATCTATCACGCAAATCGAGGGATGGGTGTATATGTTATTGAAACTTTTATTATTTCTTTTGTAATAAGCGTAATACATTATTTGATACAACATGTACTGAGTTTTGTTCGGACTGATGCAGAAAAAGTCGCGCTCGTGTACTTGTACTTGCTCGGAACTTGATTGGTCTCAGTCAAGACGTGCACGGACCCCCACCCCTGCACATGGCCATGGTCGCGAAACAACCGCAACTTATTTTCAACTCGCATCGCGAATAAATCAATTCGTGCGGAGGGCCTAAATTTTATTGTTCATTTGTTTTATTATCCTCCAAAGTGTGAAAAAAATAATCATATCATTTATGAAATTATTTTTATTTTTTAGCCATGTTGTCCAAGAGAAAACAGAAAAGACAATGTATTTTTCTAGAACAGAAATTACAAATTTTGGATCGTATAAAATCCGGAGAGAAATTTTCTAAAATTTCTAAAGAATTAAATATAAGCACGTCAACAATTCGTGGAATTCAAATAAGGGAAGATAAGATACGGAAAAGGATTTCCATCGGATCATCGGCCAGTATGAATCAAACTGTTCGTGTAAAAAACAATTTATTAGCTAAAGCAGAAAGTTTTTTAATAATATGGATCGAAGATTGTCGTCAAAAAAATGTACCTTTGGATGGACGTCTGATCAAAAAAAAAGCAATCAAATTATTTGAGCATTTAAAAGAAAAAGAAAACAATTCCAAGGAAAAATTTGTCGCTAGTAAAGGATGGTTTGAAGGATTAAAAAAACGTTTTTCATTAAACAACATGCACGGTGAACGTATTTCAGCTGACATCGAAGCTGCGAATATTTTTTTAAATAAATTTAATACAATTATACAAACGGGAGGATATACAGCGGATCAAGTGTTTAACGCTGACGAGACGGGTCTATATTGGAAAAAAATGCCAGGACGAACATATGTATCTAAAACTGAGAAATCTGCTTCCGGTCCCAAAGTTTCAAAAGATAGACTCACATTACTCCTTTGCAGTAACGCTTCAGGAGATTACCTGACCAAACCAATGGTTGTTAATCAATCTTTAAAACCACGAGCGATGAATGGAATACACTTGGAGGACCTTCCTGTGTACTGGAGGGCCAATAAAAAAGCATGGGTGACCCGTGATACATTTAAAGATTGGTTCTATAATTGCTTCGTCCCTGAAGTTCAAAATTACACATTCAGGAAAAATATCGCTTTTAAAATTTTATTAATTATTGATAATGCACCTGGCCATCCGACAGATCTTTATCATCCAAATGTAAATATATTATTTTTACCACCCAACACTACATCAGTAATCCAGCCATCGGACCAGGGCATAACCAAAGCATTCAAATCATATTATATACGCCAGACGTTTCAATTTATTATGGATAAATTAGATTCTTATCCCAATTCCACATTACTAGAAGTGTGGAAAGAATTCTCGATTTTAAATTGTGTCGAAATTGTCGATTCCTGTATTAAAGAGTTTGAATCTTCCGGTTTAAATGCATGCTGGAAATGTATTTGGCCTGATGTGGTATTAAAAGAAAGCCGCGCAATTTCTTTATTCGATGAAACCGATCGCATAATTCATATAGCTCGAGCTTTAGGCGGAGAGGGACTCGACGATATGAATCAAAACGATATCAATGAATTGTTAATCGATGATGTGGAATTGAACGAGGATGATTTGGTATATTTGGCAAACGAAACAACAACAAATAATGTTAACAGCAAAGAAAGCGAAGTCATACGTTCAAAAGATCTCAACAAAAGTTTTAGTTTAGAAAGACTAAATAAAGGATTGCAAATATTTAAAGACTTGGAAACGTATTTCGTTCAAAACGATCCTTCGGCAAAGCGATCTGCCGAACTAAAGAAACAATTAGAAAAATGTAAGGCCCCGTATTATAAAATTCAAGAGGAAATGCAGGCAAAAAATAATACGGACAATATCGAAAATTGTCCAATTATTAATGAAGTCGATATAAAAATTGAACCAGTTTCAGAAGTGTGGTTGGAATGTAATTTTGGTTGATACCGATAGTAATTAAATTCATAATTACATAATTTAAGTTGTTTACCATTTTTATATTTGTTTTCTACGACTATTGTTTATTTTTTTACATAAAATAAAAGAATCCTGAATTAAATGTCTTTATTTTTATTTTCCTATTAATATCCCAGAATAAAAAATACTGCCGACGAAGTTTATATTTAATATACTCCCCTGTCTCACTCAATTGGTTCTTCCGATGTACATTGCCGCGAGAGGTAAAGATCAATGCCCAAGGAACAAAAAATCGCACAAGGTCATTTACATAACACAATTAAAATAAACCTAACCCCAAATATTGTATGAGTGTCTAGTCTTCTATAAGGCGGGTTTCTATAGAGTGGTCCCCATCTCGGCGCTAAAGGAGGGTTGACTGTACAACGTATTTTATTAAGCATTGAATGTGTAAACTCATTCATCAGTTTTATACTATATTTTTAAATTGTTTTTTTTTAGCCACTGAAGCGTCCAGCTCCAAGGCGGCAGAATCAAACGATGCGACTGAAAAGGATGCCTCTAAAAAAAATTCTTTTCTAAAACCGCATGAAATTTCTGCAATTGTTTCGGCCTGTTTCCGCAAACTCTCGAATAGTGAAAAGCTGTTGATATATAACGAAGTATATCATCCAGGAAAATCTTTTAATACACAATTTTTGTCTTTGATTCAAACAGAGTCCATCAAAGTACTGTGGACTCCCAACAATAAAGTATCTAAACCCCCGATGTTGTGCAAACGGTTGAAAATACCGAAAAGCGTTAATTTTATGGAAGGACTCCAGCCGTACGAGGCAAAAAAAGATTATCTCAATGGTGCCATCCCTCTTAGCCAGTCATTATTAAATATTAACAAGCAGATCCCAAAGAGAAAAGGAGTAAAAAACCTCAATCCATCGGAATCATCCGTCGTCGAGGTGGCCATTTTACCGAAAACGCAATGTGTTACTGCTACCACTGTATCTAAAGAATCTACGGCTAATGCTCCTCTCTCCCAAAATAATTATATACCTTCAGACGATAGTAATTTGATATTTGTCGGCTTAGCTGATAATACACCGGTTGACCCTAATACCAAAACGAAGAGAAAGAATGACACCGAATTGAGTAAATTACTCTCCACCACAATTAATGATATTGCATGTACACCAAAAATTGTATCCACATTTTCGTTACCCAGAGGGGTTGATAATGAGCCAGGAAGTTTATCAGAAGCGTCAACTTCCAAGCCATTAATTAAATGCAAACCTACCGAACTGTTGATGGCTACACCTTCCAGCAGCAAATCGGATCCTCCCTATCTGATTCCTCTCGATAAATCGTATCCGAACGTTATGGAAGGATTCAACGGTCAAAATCCTATGAATGATTTACATCTAATGGGAATATCACAACCTAACATTGACAATATGATCGGAATGATGCCGCAGATGAATATTCGAAACTTTCCGGTCACCGTCCAATCCGTGATAGGCCCGACTGGACATGTTGAATTAAGACAAATGAATGACATAGAAGCGGAGATTACCTCACACAAAATTTGTGCCAACGATCCCAATGAAATTATCATGCCTACTATGGAGAAAAAGATGGCTTCGATTATTCCGTCGAGCGCCTTACGGCCCGGGGCCATTCCGAATTTATGTCCCGATAATATGGCAGATTACCCGATGAATTTTCCTTCGACGTCGAATGCCGCCTTTAATCCGCTGCAATATAATAATGTCATTGGATTAGTACCTAACCAAGTGAACTCCCCTGTAGACGATCCCAATACTCCCAAGCCATTCAGCAGATTGAAAGACGCCTTAGAAAACCAGAATGTAGAACTCCTTCTCATGCACGAGTTTTTAGCCGAGTTGAAGAATTGCAATAATCGATGTGAAAACGAAACTAATTTGCAAACGCTGGTGAAATTTAAAATTATGTTGACGAAATTCTACGAGCGACAGAGAGACGAGCCATTCTTTGTCGTGTTGTTTTTAAATATGAAGGGATCGTTTGTAATGAATATTAATAAAGTGTACGGCTCCGATCCCACCAACGTAATGGATTGGCCTCATAAATATCAAACGCAGTTGTTGAAAATTTTACAACAAAAAGTTGTACTGAACACAATATCCGTAATGGCGTCGACGTCTCCAAATAACATACAAAGAAAAACAAACATATTTTTGAAAACAATTGCCGAGTTTTTATAATGTGTTTATAGTATTTATAATAGATCTTGATAAAATATAAGATTATGCAATTCTACATACATCGCAAAAAAAATTATGCCTACTGTCGACTATTTAACCTTGAGTGTAATTGTAATTCCCTCTTGCACCACAAATTTCTTCCATTATAGCATCATTTAATATAAAAAAAATGTAAAGCCCAAAACCTTAATTATTGTTTTTTACCTTCCCGTTCCGATGGGGTATTTTTTAATTTCTGTAATTTTTATTTCATTTAAAATAACTCGTTTAATATAAACGTTACATCTTTAAGTAATTATTCCTCGTAACACCTCATAATTCAGGTCCTCCCATCGGATGCTGCCATTCGTTTCTTTACACTGGGACATAAAGCTTAATATAAAACATGTAACTGCTTTCTGAGTCATTAATCATAATAGGTTCATTAATAATCGTAAGCACGATCTTCTATTATTTCTTCGATATCTTGATTATCCAAGTCATCGAATACTTCTCCACCAATACCACGACAAATATGGCCATAATGAGAATTCTCCAGCAATCATTTACTTCTTATTATTTATTCCAAGCTTGGGGTGACTGTTAAATTCTGATCCAGGTCTATACCATCGAATATGATGAATAGAATATTTTTGTGATGATCCAGGAGTGTCTAAATCAACCCAATGGAAGAGGCCTGGCCTCATCCAACACCCTTCTCCATTTTATCCGGTCTGCCGCCACGTCGCTCCATATTCCGGTAAGTTTCAATGATGTAGTATCCTTCTGTACACAGTCCAACCACCTTGGCCCATGACGAGTATGGTCACTCTGACGACAGATGTGACCGGTATATCCTTGTATAGTTGGTACAGTTCCTCGTTGCTTTGCATATACCATTCTTCGTCGTCGAATACGGCTCCAAATATTTGTCTCAGAGTTCACCTCTCCAGGATATCCAGTTGTTACTCATCGTATTTTGACAAAGCCCAACACTCAGCTTCCAGGCCTGTCCTAGCAACATCCGTATGTTAGGACAGGCCTGATGAGAATCATGCAGAGCTTGACTTTAGACTACCTAGACGAGAGGAATCTCGACCATAGATGCTTTTGAAGTCTAAAGTACCACCGGATTGCTAGCAAGGTTCTTCCAAATTGGTTTTATTGTTTCCTGGACGGATTCGAAGCTGCTCTCTTCGACTCTCAGGGGTTAGAGAAGTCGTCCTTGGCATATGGGCATGTATTTTGTCTTGGTCTCGTTGATCCTTAGTCCCATGTCTAAATCAGACTTTATTTTTTCAAAGACCGTGTTATAGAAGTCAAGTCCAAGTGTATCAGATTAAAATAAATCATCATATTTAATATAAAAAAAATGTAAAGCCCAAAACCTTAATTATTGTTTTCAACCTTCCCGTTCCGATGGGGTATTTTTTAATTTCTGTAATTTTTAAATTAAATTAAAAAAACACCCGTTCTCTGCCATTCTTTTCGATATCAAAATTTTCGTAAATCGTCCTTGTTGTAAATGGTCAACTCGGTTTTATCATTTAATCTCAAGTTTTCTTTTATTTGCTGATTTTATATCCGTTGACATTATTTATATTTTTTTATAATTTTTTCCATACTCGGCGAATCCAAAAAGAATTCGAAGAATAAGAATCGTATTCTACTTTCATCTTCATTATGTCACTCGTTTATAGCTTTGAATCATTCCCGGTTTACATCCAGCTTGAGAAAAAAATTACGAAAGGGTAAAAATAGTCGAAACATTCAGATTTAACATGTCCGTGTTTTTTTTTGCGATGTAACCACACAAAATTTCATAACGTAATTTTTTCCACTAGAATATTGATTTAATAAAACAATATTGTATTGAAATAATAAAACAGATGCAATATAATTTTGTATTATTTAACGTTTATATATAATATATATAATTATGAATCATTCACGTTGATTAGAATCCATTATATGTTGATGTACACGAATATTAAACATATTCAACTTGACTGTTTATGAATCTTATTTTTTTTTTTTACTTTTATAATTGTTTTGAATGTTTTCGAGTAGAAAACATAGACGTCCGATAGATACTTCTCGACATTATGATTGGAATATCCTATTTTTAAACATTTAATGGTTGGACATATGTATATTTATTATTTCTACGTTAGGGAACCAGGGATTAGCACATAAATACACGTGTCGTGTGTTAACAATTACTAAATATTAATATTTTATGCCATTACGCTGGTCAAATGTAGTTTAATAAACTGTTTCATAATGGATAATATATTATGAATGTAGACCCATTAGTTATGTGCAAATTAATCTCGTGTCGTATTAAGCTAAAATGCTCTATTGCAAGTACCGAATATAAATTTTTAGGATAATTTTAATTAAGATTATGTGTGATGTTATGTAAACACTATGTTATGAACAATATAACTATTGTCTTTAGTTTAATAAACGCACGATTATGTTATCCACCGCCGTTCTAAGTATAGTAGAAAATAATATCACCGATTGATTATCTTCTTTTTTCAAATAACCTGACATCGTTACGAATATATTTATTCTTAGAACGGTGGTTTGTCTCACGCGTAAATTGGCAGATGCGTTAAAAGTGCCACTGCTATGTAATGTCATCGTTTACCGTCGGATTTTGGAATTAGTTCTTGATACGGCCGTCTGCCAATTTATTCCTGAGGTGCTGTTACAGCTTTCCGCTTTTATATGAATATCGTGAATCTGATCTGATGAAAGAAGAATGAATGTCGTTAGTCAATAAGTGTGTAGGTCAGTACTTCAAAATGGTTTTTTTTTTGCACTATCGTCAATACAATAATCTTGAGAAAAATCTACCCATATATCTGATAAATAAATTTTAGCAATGTTCTTGTCTGATGGCGTATTATTATATTTGTTTACATTCTTACATGCACTAATGCAACGTGCATAAGGCTGTTTGTGTTTGTAACTATGTCATAGAAATTTCATAGTAGTCGTAAATAATATAACTGCACTAAATATGATTGTGAAAATAATGCCTATATTTAAACATGTATCATAATTACAAAAAATTATGTTAATACAAAATTGTGTTTTATTTTTAACTCCATGCTAATCCGTTTAAATTATCCCATTCAGAATTATTTATTCCATTATAACAATACCGTCGAGAATCTAAATGATTCTTTCGATTTGCATTATGAAACAAATGATCCACGGATATATCCGAGACTGAAAAAATCTGTTACACAAAGAGGCTCAAAGATAAGAATCGTATTTGTAAATATCTACATAAACTCTTACTACTGAAATCTCAGTATCAATCCTATTATAATTAAATTAATGTCAAATTTTAAACGACGTTTCTTAGATTTTTTCTTGTTTAATCTCCAAGATTCATATATTACAATGCGTTTAATAAAACGAATATTGAATTCAACAATATAAGCATTTTTTCATTTTCAATGAAAAAGGGAGATTTAATTTAATTTTTGTGTTGTAGCAACACTAAGAATATTACATCGAGCAGCAACACTGGCTGAGCTGTCACCGCGATGAGGCTTCCGGCTCTCTGCGCCCTGCTGCTGCAGCTTATGCTGCTGGCTGTCGGTACGGACTTTTAATTACATTTTAGGATATGTCTATCACAATTACATTTTTGGAAAAATATATCTGATGATACTTACATGACACTGTATTTATTAAAATATTCATCCACTACTATACAATCTCAGATGTAACAGAATTCCGATACAATTGTAATCTGTATTCATTTATGATTTATGAAAAATGTTATAATAAGATTCTACAAGAAGGTCAATCAAGTTCACAAAGTTTTAATAATTTGAAAGTTTTCAATGCAAAGCGATATCAATAAATAAAACCAGCAATTATTTATACATTTTAAATTCGTTTATATTTTATAAATGATAAAACTAGGCGTTAAATAAACTAAATCAATTTTTTGAGGTTAGTTTTGTTCAATTATGATTCATATGTAGGCCAAATGATTAATTGACGATTCAATTAATAATATATTATGACAATGTTATTTATTATTTTGCATTTGTTGATAGCTTATGGGCAAAGATTGCGAGATGACATGTACGAGTCCATATATAGCGGAGGAGCGTGTTTCAGACGTCTGAATGGCACTCATCAAATCGGCTGTTCGTGTAAGTAGTCTATTCTAGAATATTGTAGCCAAATCGATAAATTAATATGCATATAATTTTTTTAGCAACCCGCGGCGGATCTGTCGGCGTTTTGCATCTCATTTCAGATAAATTAGACGTAGAGTGGTTATTGAAAAATGGGAGCGCAGGACCATACGCTCCGGTAATACCGATACATCTTTTCACTGTCGACGTGGTCGATAAACTCATAGCTCGCACCGATCTAATAGCCGGCATTATTCTCATAAATAATGGAACTAACAGGTAAAATTGTTGAAAATATTCATATATATATTAAATATCATAAATAATATGTGTTGATTCATGTGTTTTTATAGACCTAGCGGCTTATCGCATGATCAGAGATGTCCAAATCCCATCTCTCAGTGGAAAAAATCGCAGGATTATTGTAAAAACGATGCTGCCGATAAAGACGTCTGGAATCCGCTCGGTACTGGTCTTATGTATCGTGATATTCCGTTTCCAATATTTTATTTACCGCCGGATAGAAAGGCGGATATACAAAAATTATACGATTGCTTCACAAAGTAATATTTCTACTTGGTTTATTTTATTTAATTATTTATTTATTGTATCGCAATGTTGATTACAGATTTAATGCGTTTGATTTGAACGGACAGTATTCGAGATCGCTGTGTGCAATAGAAATGAACTCGTTTATGTTCGCCGCTGTCAACAGCGAAGTCTGTATACGAAGGTATAATACGATCTCATTAAATCCGTCATCGATATGGTGTCCGTTATTATATTCATATTAAATTTAGGTCGAATATCGTCAAAAATTTGAGTTCGGTGAGATACTGTGATCCATTATCAGATAGATCAATATTCACAACGCTATTTTCGCGAGGATCGTATTATGAAAAAGAATCTGATTACGTAAGTTAATTAAATTTATTATAATAGTTCGATAAATAATGTCGTTTCGTTAATCTAAAATTATTTAATAGAACGGTGGCGATGGAATTAATCATGAGAATAAAAAAGTCGATGCCGTAGCCGAGTCTGCTGGTAGTATTGCTCTGGTAACCGCTTCTATGGATGCCACATCACTCTTTGAAGGTAATTAATTTTGAAATTAATTGATTTCGTTGAATTTCATTTCAAAAATAATATTTTTAATCTTTTTCAGGTGTCGGATTTGGTGCGGTGACGACAGTTTCAGGTCTAGTGACAATGCTCGCTACAATCCGAGCCCTGAATTCCATGATTCCATCAAGTTCTTCATCAAAATACAGTAATTTTATTAGAAAATCTTGAAATATATATTCATTCGTCACGAGTTTTATTGTCGATTCATTTTTTCAGTCAATAATGTGATGTTCGTAGCTTTAAACGGAGAGACTTACGATTATATCGGATCGCAAAGAATGGCTCACGATCTGTTAGCGGGCAATTATCCGTACGAAGGAAAAGATCCAGTACCTCCGTTATCTCCTTCCACCATCGGACCACATATACACTTAGGACAGATACACGGTAAATCCAATAAGTTAAACGCTTTTATACCAAATTACGAAGAGGAGGATAGATATAAAAAGGTAATGACGAAAAATATTTTATATAAAAATAAATTTTATTTATGCGATTATCGTTTTATTTTAGATTGAGACTTTTGTCAAATCGATGACGGACTCTGCGGTTGAAACGAATCCAATACGTGGCAACCAGCTCCCTCCGTCGTCTGTTCATTCGTTTTTACGGTTTTTAAACTCATCGGTGACACAAATGGCATCGGTTGTTATTGCAACTCACGCTCGTAATTTTGATAACACGTATTATCAATCCGTTCTCGATGACACCGACAATTTAGAATATAATTATTTGAATTTATCGTCTTCTGTTGTAATTGGTGAGTAATTATTAACATTTTTAATTATATATATATACAGTCAGCCCTCCTATAGCGCCGAGATATGAACTACGTTATAGAAACCCGCCCTATAGAAGACTAGGCATCTATACAAAATCTCAGGTTAGATTGTCATATTTTTAGTCTGTTTAGTCAATCAAAGAGGATTGACCTTCAAGTGTTTTATAGAAAACGTCAATCGAAATGAGCACTATAGGAGGGACTGTTGCACACCCCCTCTATAACAGGGTGCGCTATAGGAAGCTAAACTGTACATGATAATATCTATATATATTTTTTAATTTGTTTAGATGAGACTGGTAATGTTATATACCCCGATTCCGACATTTCAACGAATACGATTCAATCGAATCTGGCTAAGGTTGCTACATCACTCGCAAAGTCGTTATATAAACACGTCACCGGTAATAATTATATCGGAACAGTTAACGCTAGTGCATTCATTGTAAGTATTTTTAAATATTATTGCAAGCTTTAGGAATAGATTTAAAATATTTGAAGAATTTTTGTTTTTCACTCGTGCCCCTGACAAAGTCTGGCATGATGATCTGATGTATAAATTAATTACATTTAATTTTCCCTCTCGAATTATTAATCCCATTTTTTATTTCAAAAGGAATTTTTCGCGTGAAATTTAATAACTCATTCTCAAACTCAAGAATCATACTCGCCTGTGCTTCACAAGGCTCTGTTATTTCAACCAATTTTGTTTAGAATATTCATTAGCGACATCCCGATTCCTACCAATGATGATGATTTCGTATAGCTTTTACTTTGCCATTCTTCGCATGCCCGTCGTTGTTGGAGTTTCCTCCTCCATTTCGGAGCACGCCAAGAACAACATTAGT